>ONZH01012576.1:0-30737 GCA_900303285.1 Rhinella marina
GTGGCCCCCATACAGTATAAATGTCTCCTTGTAACCCCATACAGTATAAACGTCTCCTTGTAACCCCCATACAGTATAACGTCTCCTTGTAACCCCCATACAGTATAATAACGTCTCCTTGTAACCCCCATACAGTATAACGTCTCCTTGTAACCCCCATACAGTATACTCCTTGTAACCCCTATACAGTGTAAATGTCTCCTTGTGCCCCCACACAGTATAATGTCTCCTTGTGGCCCCCAACACAGTATAACGTCTCCTTGTGGCCCCCACACAGTATAATGTCTCCTTGTGGCCCCCATACAGTATAACAGTATAATGTCTCCTTGTGGCCCTCATACAGTATAATGTCTCTTTGTGGCCCCCATACAGTATAAAGTCTCCTTGTGGCCCCCATACAGTATATAACGTCTCCTTGTAACCCCCATACAGTATAAATGTCTCCTTGTGGCCCCCATACAGTATAACGTCTCCTTGTGGCCCCCATACAGTATAATGTCTCCTTGTGGCCCTCATACAGTATAATGTCTCTTTGTGGCCCCCATACAGTATAAAGTCTCCTTGTGGCCCCCAACAGTATAACGTCTCCTTGTAACCCCCATACAGTATAACGTCTCCTTGTAACCCCCATACAGTATAAACGTCCTCCTTGTAACCCCCATACAGTTATAACGTCTCCTTGTAACCCCCATACAGTATAACGTCTCCTTGTAACCCCCATACAGTATGACGTCTCCTTGTAACCCCTATACAGTGTAATGTCTCCTTGTGGCCCCCACACAGTATAATGTCTCCTTGTGGCCCCCACACAGTATAACGTCTCCTTGTGGCCCCCACACAGTATAATGTCTCCTTGTGGCCCCATTACAGTTATAACGTCTCCTTGTGGCCCCCATACAGTATAATGTCTCCTTGTGGCCCTCATACAGTATAATGTCTCTTTGTGGCCCCCATACAGTATAAGTCTCCTTGTGGCCCCCATACAGTATAAAGTCTCCTTGTGGCCCCCATACAGTATAAAGTCTCCTTGTGGCCCCCATACAGTATAAAGTCTCCTTGTGGCCCCCATACAGTATAACGTCTCCTTGTGGCCCCCATACAGTATAACGTCTCCTTGTGGCCCCCACACAGTATAACGTCTCCTTGTGGACCCCCATACAGTATAACGTCTCCTTGTAACCCCCATACAGTATAACGTCTCCTTGTAACCCCCATACAGTATAACGTCTCCTTGTGGCCCCCATACAGTATAACATCTCCTTGTGGCCCCCACACAGTATAACGTCTCATTGTGGCCCCCATACAGTATAATGTCTCCTTGTGGCCCCCATACAGTATAAAGTCTCCTTGTGGCCCCCATACAGTATAAAGTCTCCTTGTGGCCCCCATACAGTATAAAGTCTCCTTGTGGCCCCCATACAGCATAAAGTCTCCTTGTGGCCCCCACACAGTATAATGTCTCCTTGTGGCTGCCTTCATCTGAATATTTTTGATATCGCCCAACCCTAGGTGGGTGGCCCTAGAACTCGGGCCTCCTTCCTCATGCCACGCTGCTGAAAGAGAAAAAATGTGCAGTGCGGCAAACGAGGGGAACAGAAGAAGGGACGGCATCTTCTTAGACCTAAGCCCCCAGCCCCCTCCAAAGTGTTGAAGTGGCGTCCAAGTTGCCAAAGGGCCAAGCCAAGTAACTGTAAGTTTTCATGTGGGAGTGTTTGTTATACACATATAACATAACTGTCGCACAATATACAGTAAAGCTCTACACTGTGTATGGATTATACTGTATACTGTACAGCATGGTGCAGGGGTTATATTGTCTGGCATGGTGTGCTCCATACACCATGCTGTACAGTATACAGTATAATCCGTACACCATGCTGTATAGTATACAGTATAATCCATACACCATGCTGTACAGTATAATCCGTACACCATGCTGTACAGTATACAGTATAATCCCTACACCATGCTGTATAGTATAAAGTATAATCCATACACCATGCTGTACAGTATACAGTATAATCCCTACACCATGCTGTACAGTATACAGTATAATCCCTACACCATGCTGTACAGTATACAGTATAATCCCTACACCATGCTGTATAGTATAAAGTATAATCCATACACCATGCTGTACAGTATACAGTATAATCCGTACACCATGCTGTACAGTATACAGTATAATCCCTACACCATGCTGTACAGTATACAGTATAATCCATACACCATGCTGTACAGTATACAGTATAATCCGTACACCATGTTGTATAGTATACAGTATAATCCATACATCATGCTGTACAGTATACAGTATAATCCATATACCATGCTGTATAGTATACAGTATAATCCCTACACCATGCTGTATAGTATACAGTATAATCCGTACACCATGCTGTATAATATACAGTATAATCCGTACACCATGCTGTATAATATACAGTATAATCCGTACACCATGCTGTATAGTGTACAGTATAATCCATACATCATGCTGTACAGTATAATCCGTATACCATGCTTTATAATATACACTGTGGGGTTATGTTGTATAGTATACAGCATGGTGTATGGATTATACTGTATATATATACATATATATATATATTACATTTGCAAATCAGTGTGCACATCGCCAACACTGTGACAGATGTGCACATTTATTTTCCCCACCTTATACATCTTTAATTCTGTTTGGCAGGGATGACTGGATTCATACGTTATTAAAGAAGTAAATGGTGGCCTTATGTTAACCAACTAGTAACTAGCAAATGATCAGCATGTCATACAGAGCAATGGTTCACAATAAAAGAATGCCTCTTTGTCTTTGGTATCATTCTGTGTTTAAAAGCTAAGGTTTGTGAGCAAAGGGAGCTTTAAAAGGGGAATAAAAATGGTGAAGGGTGGGGCTTTGGGTGGAGGGCGGAGCTTTGGGCCTGAAACATCTTGTTGCCCAGGGCCTCCAATCCAGCCCTGTATGGGAGGGAGGAAACTTTTCAAGATGGGTGGTGACCATGACGGCCATTTTGGATCCAACTTTAGTTTTTTCAATGGGAAGAGGATCATGTGACACATCAACTTATTGAGAATTTCACAAAAAAACAATGGTGGGCTTGGTTTTAACGTAACTTTATTCTTTCATGAGTTATTTACAAGCTTCTGACCACTTATAAAATGTGTTTAAAGTGCTGCCCATTGTGTTGGATTGTCAATGCAACCCTCTTCTCCCACTCTTCACACACTGATAGCAACACCGCAGAAGAAATGCTAGCACAGGCTTCCAGTATCCATAGTTTCAGGTGCTGCACATCACATATCTTCACAGCATAGACAATTGCCTTCAGATGACCCCAAAGATAAAAGTCTAAGGGGGTCAGATCGGGAGACCTTGGGGGCCATTCAACTGGCCCATGATGACAAATCCACTTTCCAGGAAACTGTTCATCTAGGAATGCTCGGACCTGACACCCATAATGTGGTGGTGCACCATCTAGCTGGAAAAACTCAGGGAACGTGCCAGCTTCAGTGCATAAAGAGGGAAACACATCATCATGTAGCAGTTGAATGGCCCCCAAGGTCTCCCGATCTGACCCCCCTTAGATTTTTATCTTTGGGGTCATCTGAAGGCAATTGTCTATGCTGTAAAGATACCAGATGTGCAGCACCTGAAACTACGGATACTGGAAGCCTATGCTAGCATTTCTTCTGTGGTGTTGCTATCAGTGTGTGAAGAGTGGGAGAAGAGGGTTGTATTGACAATCCAACACAATGGGCAGCACTAGTTTGAACACATTTTATAAGTGGTCAGAAACTTGTAAATAACTCATGAAAGAATAAAGTTACGTTAAAACCAAGCACACCATTGTTTTTCTTGTGAAATTCTCAATAAGTTTGATGTGTCACATGATCCTCTTCCCATTGAAAAAACTAAAGTTGAATCCAAAATGGCCATAATGTTCACCACCCATCTTGAAAAGTTTCCCCCCTCCCATATACTAATGTGCCACAAACAGGAAGTTAATATCACCAACCATTCCCATTTTATTTAGGTGTATCCATATAAATGGCCCACCCTGTAGTTTTTCCTCAGCAGTGTGTAGCAGAAGGCAGTGTATGATGTGTGTTGCAGTCTCCCCCTCAGCAGTGTACGCTGGGTGTTGTAGTCCCCGCACAGGCCCCTCTTACAGCGGCTGCTCAGTGCCCCGGCCGTGCCCTCCTCCCCCAGCCTCACTACTACCAGCGGCCATGGCACCCTCCCCTCAGTGAGCACACGTCTGCATCACCGCGTCCCCGTCACACCCGGCTTCCCGGGATCCCACGCTGTGGACACGCCCCCGGCCTGGCTCCAGCTCTCTCCGCCTAGTCCGGGTTACGTGGCAGCGCTACCGTCAGCAGCAGAGCGGCGGACATATTACATGCCGGTCGGTGGAAGCGGTAACCGGCTGCTGCAGGGTATCCCGTTACACAGCGGAGGGGTCCGGGCGGTGCTGCACTCAGCGGAGAGGCCGTGCACAGGTGAGGAGACGTCTGTATGTGACAGGCAGTAGCAGCAATGTCCCCCCGGCTACACATTCACCGCCGCCTCATTCTCTACACTGCCGCTGATAACTCCATTATACAGAGAACAGCCACAGCGGGAGGGAAGTATAACGTGGCAGCAAGGACCGGGGTGCAAGGGATTCTGGGAAATGTAGTCACAATGTAGTGGCAGTCAGCGAGTAGTCACCCTGTGCTCCACCATTCAGCTTTGATTTCACTGCTGGTGTCAGAGGGTTTGCTGGGAGTTGGAGACAGTGGTAGACTGACCCTTTAATAAACAGCCCCTTGTTCCTGTAATTGGGATGGGTTGACATCTGTACATTGTCTATTCTGACCCCCATCAGCAAACCAGATGCACTGAGAATGGTCCAAGGGCCTGTTCGCACAGTGGAATTTTGGTGTGGTGTCAGCCACCCACTGTTTTCAATGCAAGGTAGCGCTACAGTTAGCGGGCTACAGGATAACTATTAGATTGGTGGGGGTCCTACTCCTAAGACCCCCCACCAGTCACAAAAATGGGGGCCCCTGCAGCCCCCCTAAAGTGAACGGTGTGGCTGCTCCATTCATTTACGGTTATGTACGACCTGCAGCTATGTTTGTTTCGGAAGGGGTACAGGTTTCTTGTGATTGGTGAGGGTCCCTGTCGTGGGGTCCCCACCAATTTAATAGTTATCTCCTATCCTGTGGAATACCCCTTTAATACGGATGGAATTACATTTAAGGGGTTAGCCATGCTATAGATAGTGAAGACCTGTCCTCGGGCTTCCTGTCACATGAATGGCTTCTGAGCCACAGTGTGGACAGTACACAGAGCTGTCTGCCTCCAGCTCCATACCATGCACTGTATGGTTTCAGTGGCTGCCCAAAACAGATGGTCAATGGGGGTGCCGGGAGTTGGACCCCCACCGATCTGATATTGATGACTCATTCTGAAGATGGATCATCAATGTCTACCGCCTGGACAACCCCTTTAAAGAGGACCTTTCACCACTCCTGACAGGCCTGTTTTAATAGCTTCATACATTCCCCATGTAATAACAATTCTGGAACATCTATTCTTATGTCTGTATGTTGTGCCATTCCTTTTTTATTTGCACTAGAAGTTATGAATGAATTGCTATTTGCCTTCAGTAAAGGAACAGAGGGGAGGTAACCGGTTGGGGGTGTGTACCTGCACAGACTCTTCTATCCAATCAGTGCTGCCATGTTCAGACTGTGCAGGTACACACCCCCAACTGGTCACCTCCCCTCTGTTCCTTTACTGAAGGCAAATAGCAATTCATTCATAACTTCTAGTGCAAATAAAAAGGAATGGCACAACATACAGACATAAGAATAGATGCTCCAGAATTGTTATTACATGGGGAATGCATGGAGCTATTAAAACAGGCATGTCAGGAGTGGTGAAAGGTCCTCTTTAAGGGCATATTCAATCTTGGCAAATACCATGCCAAGAATGGACATCAGTTTTTGTTTTCTGACGTGGATTTCATATCCGTGCCATATTTGTGTTATAAAAAACCCTCTAAAATACTGCTGTGTGAACATCCTCCAGAGGTTCTAGAAAGCTGGTTCCACCAGGGGAAGTTGCCCACCTAGTTAGATTTTGAAGAAGGCATAGAAAAGTCCTAGCCACGTGAACTGTATCAAGAACATACAATTATAAAGAACATTAAAGAGGTCTCCAACCCCTAAAAAGCACTTGTCATTGGTCCAGGCATCCAAACAGACAGGAAAGTTCAATGTGTGAGAATACTAGGCCAGAACTGTACTGCGTATATGTAAGTCGTATCTATTCTAATCAGTCTTTACTTACAGTGCCCCATCACAGAAAATGATGGAAGAGAGCGGCATTGAGACGACCCCCCCTGGCACTCCTCCTCCCAACACCTTGGGGACATCAATCGCAGCTGCTACAGCTATGGCCACCCCAGTGCCACCAGGTAGAATCAGTGTGTTCCTGGCATGCTGTGTATAATGTAGTAGTTAAAGAAGAACTCCCGTAAAACATTTTATTCCATGTCCTGCTAGAAATGTACATGATGTAATCTGTAGTGAATGTCATTTTCTTACCAGTGTCTGTATTTTTGACTTATATCAATCCTGAAGTTTCTTATCTGTGTCATGTGACTAGGAATTAGACCCACCAACTCACACAGCACTTTGTGTGGACAGGAAGTCTAATTTTCTATGCATTCCTATGGGAGCCTCACTTTCAGTCTCATAGGAATGAATAGAGCAGTGACTGACTTGCTGTCCTGGGTCAGTTGGAGGTCAGGGAGTTGGTCACATGACCCAGCTACAATAAGAAGAGAGTGGAAACTCTCAATTTCAGGCTCTAATAAGAAAATGACATTCACTACAGATTATATCATGCACCTTTCTAACAGGTCAGAGAATAAAAATTTTTGCGGGAGTTCTTCTTTAAAGGGGTTTTCCGGGATTTTAATATTGGTGACTAGTGTTGAGCGAATTTCAGGGAAAATTTGATTCGCCGCAAAGGAGAATTTCTTTGTGCTTCGTGTTAACGAATTGATTTTCCCTGAATGGCATTTTTAAAAAAAAATCATATTTACCTCATCGGTTTGCGTGCGAAGAGCCGGTTGCCACCATCTTGATTGAAAATCCCATGTGTGGTGACGTATGACATCACCACGGGCCATTCAAGATTTCATGCTAGGTCTTCAATCAAGATGGCGGTGCAATTAAATGGATGAGGTATGATTTTATTGGTGTTTTTATGTTTTAATTTTACACTGTAATATCAATATCAGATGCCGTGATCAGCTATGAACATGGCATCTGATGGCTACAATAATAGGGGCAGCGCAACCGCCGCTCCCTGTCATTGTACCCACTATTTACAAAGAAATGCACGTCATAGTGAATTTTTATTTTTTTTTTAATTCGGTGAAGTACTTTCAGTACTTCCGCTCATCTCTATTGATCCTATCCTTAGGACAGGTCCGACACCTTTTACCCCCGCCAATCAGCTGTTTGAAGAGAAGGCTGCACGGATTGTTAACCTGCTCGCCGTTGACGTCACAGTGGTGAGCAGGTGTTATTACAAGCCATCACTTTAGTATACACTTGAATAGGAAGGAGCCGTCCCATTGAAGTGAATAGGACAGCTTGTAATTACACCTGCTCACCGTTGGGATGTCAACATCGAGCAGGCAAACAATGACAAGAAGGCAGCGCTGGCACAAGTGCAACTTTGTCTTCTGACGACTTATCCTGAGGATCAATATTAAAATCCTGGAAAACCCCTTTAAAGCAAGTATACGTTGTGTCGCTGCATGGAAAATGTTCTAATATACTCTGCATTACTGATGTTCCCCATTCTCATGATATGAGGTTGCTGTCAGTGAATGAAAACACTGTTACATAGTTAAATAGTTGTTAAGGTTGGAAAAAGACACAAGTCCATCAAGTCCAACCTGTAATCCCGCTATATCCATTCCTGGATGGACATTGATCTTCCTTTTAAAAAGGGGTTGGGCCAAGGGAAAGGGTGCGTAGAACAAGATTTCTATACATTGTCATAAGCCTTAATTTTATGTTGAATTAAAAAGTTATCTAAGCCCTTTTTTGAAGCCATCTCCTGTATTTGCTGTGACCAGTTCCTGCGACTATTCCAGAGATTCACAGACCTTACTGTAAAGAATGCTTGTCACCTCTTATGACCGATTCTTTCTTTCTCCAGTCGTAGAGAGTGGCCTATTGTTTTTTGAGGGGGTTTAACACAGAATAGCTTCCCTTGATATTTTTTGTATGGTCCGTTTATATATTTGTATAGGTTAATCATGTCCCCCCTTAGATTTCTTTTTTCAAGGCTAAATAAGTTCAGTTCATTTAATCTTTGCTCATAACTAAGATCTTCCAGACCCTTTATGAGTTTAGTGGCTCTCCTCTGTACTTTTTCCATCTCCAGGGCATCCTTTCTATGGACTGGTGCCCAGAACTGAACTGCGTATTCCTGTTGTTTGGATTACGAGGTTACAACCCTATATGTACCCAGTACTGTCTGAGCTAAGGGCACTAGCCACCCAATTATTTCTGGTTGTTTGTTACAGTGTATCAGTCTGGAGTCCAGGCTGCTTAGTTCATAGAGCATTACTTAGATTGGATACAACCGTATCCGCCATGGCTCTAAAACCATTATACAAATCTAGGAAAGGACACCCATGGTAGTTGTACCACTGGTGATAAGCGTGACGGCTGTGCTAGAACCGCATAAATAAAAATCTGCAACGTATATGAATACAGTCCGGTGTTTTCATGGATTTTTACAAGAAGCAGTTTACCAATAATTATTCCAACACGTTCTACCATAAACTGCCTCGTGGTACCGCATATGGAAAAGCCGTGGCACGTCACTTATACCTTAGGGTGGGTTCACATCACGTTTTTCTCATCCTTTTAACGTATACAAAAACGTATACTTTAAACGGATGCCTCAGACTGATGCCATACAGTAGCATCTGTTCACCATAGAGCTCCATTGTAAGAAGAAGAAGAAAAAAAAAACAAAACTAAAGGATACAACATGGTGTGCTGTTTTGTTTTTGTTTTTTTGTAATGTTTACATCAAACAGAGGCATAATACGTCATGTGATCCCACCCTTACAGCTTTGATTCATTTTTTTTTTTTTTTTTACCCATACACGTAAAAGGGTTGTCCAGGCTATAGATCCTCAATATCAGATTGGTGGGGGTGCAACACCCAGCACCTAAACTGATCATCTGAGGGCTCCACACTAGCGTTTTCAATACCACTATTGAGCTCTGTCATCAGATATCGATAGCGGAGGAAAACGCTTCAGTTTTGTCCCCATTCATTGTCAATGGGACAAAACTGGACTGAACGAAACGTAATTTTTCAGTATGTATTCCGTTCCATTTGTTTGCTCCCATCGTGGACAAATGTGGTGCGGAGCAAGACGGCTCAGTCGTGACACACAATGTGAGTCCATGGGGATGGATCTGACACAATAGAAAACGGATCTGTCCCCCATTGACTTTCAATGGTGTTCATGGCTATATAACACATAATACAACTGGATCCGTTTACGATGGATGCAGACGGTTGTATTATTGTAAAGGAAGTGTTTTTGCAGATCCATGACAGATCCGCGAAAAATGCTAGTGGGAAAGTAGCCTAAGAGTAGAACATGTCCTAAAATATTCTACCTCTGTTGTTTGGCACTGATGTTAAAGACAAACCTGCAAGTTCCTTGTCTCTTCCACTATAAGAAAAAATACTGCCCAGGTCCAGTGCGGGGTTTTGCCTGCCATCTTCCTGTCCATGGCAGCTGGGAAGATCCTGTATGTGTACACTGCTCTAGCCCTGCACCTCACTGCATGATGACCATGGATCTGCACAGTCTTCTCCGTGTGAAGGCACCCCGCCCTTCGTTCTGTGTACTCTGCTATAAGTGCTCATTATCTGCATTGACTGCTCCCTGGTGAGTAGCCCCAAATATTAGGAGCATGCACCAAGGGAATGACTTGGGGTAGCTCCTGCACCCCCCTCCCATTCTGACCTCCAAGGACAGCTTATTCCTCCATTTTTAGGTCAGACAACTAGGGAAGTATTCAGACCACATTAGCTGCGTCTCTGAAGTGTAAATTGTAAAAAGAATGAAATGCTAGCAAGTTAGTGAATGTTGTTTTTTTTCTGACTAAGTACCATACAATCCTGTTAATGGGGTTTTCTGAGATTTTTAACAACCTGGCCCAGAGTAGAGGGCAGTATAAAATGAATTACATTAAACAATTTCCCTCTGGGCCTACAGCCAATCACCAGCCTCAATAGTCACATGTACATGAACTACACATGACCAGTTATACCAGTGACTGGCTGCAGCAGTCATCTGAACATTCAGTGGCACTTGACTGCTGCAAGGTATTTTAAAAGCCAAGTACATTTTTTTTTTTTTTATTAATTTCACACCGCCCCTTGTTTTGGAGGCCAAGCTTAAAAAAAAAAAAAAAAAATCTCAGAAAACCCCTATAAATGCACATGTATCTTTGGTTTTCACTGCATTACGATGAAAGACGATGGTTATGTAAATCACTGGTGTCTCACGTGTGCTCTTCTGTTTTTCTCTTTACAGTTTTATCGAGTCCATTGCCTCCTCCGACAGTCCCATCTGCCCAGGGCTTTTCTCCTCCTACTTTCTCATCCCCTCTTCCACCTTCAACCGTTCCTCCCATGAGAACGTCAGCTCCTCTGCCTTTTACACCCCCACCTCTGGCCCCAGGGGGGTTGCTGCCTCCTCTTCACACATCTGCGCCTGCAGGTTTCAGCAGTCCACTGCCATCCCTCTCTTCTCCTGCATCTTTTCCTCCTCCTCCGCTCAGCTCCACTCCTGCACCTGTCTTATCGGCACCACCTATGGGTCCTCCAGTCACAGGATTTTCTATGACGTCCACCTATGATATTACAAAGGGTCACGCGGGGCGAGCACCACAGACACCACTGATGCCTTCATATTCTGCACCTTCTGTCTCAGGTTGTCTAGATGTATTCTGTTCCTATTTCTTCTGTTAATGATATTGCTAGTATGTCTAGAAGATGTAGACGCCTGTTAATCTGTGAAGATGTTTGCAACTCTTTAGATGATTATAATTGTGAATTCTCCAATGTAATGGCTCTCTTTGAGGCCCCATGCACACAGCTGGATCAGGACTCCATGTATGCATCTGATCTCAGAGGATGGCCTAAAAGTTTGAGGGATCGAAAAATAACTTTCATTGTAGCTTTAGATTCTCTGTACTTACCAGCAGGGTACGTGCTACAGTCTGTGGCAGCCTATAGTCCGCTGACTGTCTCCCTAGGGCCAGAGGAATTTGTAATTTTGTATTATTTGGCCCTGTTAGAAATTGTTTCGTACATAATCAATATATTAAAGGGGTTTTCCTAGTTATATATATTGATGACCTATCCTTAGGATAGGTCATCAATATCAGATCAGCGGGGGTCCGACACCTGGCACCCCTGCCAATCAGCTGTTTGAAGAGGAGGCGCGAGCCGTATCAGCACTGCCTCCTCTTCACTGTTTACATGCTGGCCGACACGGGGGTAGTGGTGAGTAGGTGTAATTACACCTAACCACCCCATTCATTTCTATGGGAAGAATTGCTTCCATAGACTTGTATGGACCCCCCCCCGCCGATATGATATTGATGACCTATCCTGAGGATAAGTCATCAATATATATAACTCGGAAAACCCCTTTAAAGGGTTTCTACAGTTTTTAAAAACTAATGATCTATCCTCTGGATAGATTATCAGCATCTGACCGGCGGGGGGTCCGACACCCGGGGCCCCCACCGATCAGCTGTTTGAGAAGGCAGCGGCACTCCAGGAGCGCCGCGGCCTTCTCTGTGTTTACCGCAGGCCCTGTGCCGTCACTACTAGTATCCCTGGCCTGGGCGGGGCTAAGCTCCATTCATGTGAACAGAGTTTAGCCCAGGCCAGTGATACTAGTCGTGACGTCACTGGGCCTGCGGTAAACACAGAGAAGGCCGCGGCGCTCCTGGACCGCCGCTGCCTTCTCAAACAGCTGATCGGCGGGGGTCCCGGGTGTCGGACCTCCGCCGATCAGATGCTAGTGATCTATCCAGAGGATAGATCATCAGTTTTAAAAAAAAACAAAAAACTGCAGAACCCCTTTAAGTAATATTATATTAAGTAATTGCCACTAAGAAATTAAAACCCTTACCTTGCAAACCTCGGACCCTTACCGCAACCTCTCCCCTGGGGACCAAACCTAAATGAAGTGTGGGCATTATATGTGATCAGTTGTTTGAGCGGTATTTATTTCTACCCACAGATGGCCATACACGGATTATGTAAGTCTGCTGATTCTGAGCTGGCCAACCAATAGTAAACGGATTTCAACATGACCGATCCTTTTGTTCTCAGGAGATAATCCACTGCCAGAGGTGTCTGGCAGTGGCTTTCTCTTCATTTTCCATTCAGAATGCATACACAATGCGCGTGCATGTATATATGGGAGTCAGAAGGAAGAGCTGATCGCTATATAACATGTACGATGGATGTAAACTAATGTGTATTGATGCTATATTACACTCCCTGCATGGTATACGGTAGCTTATCAGTACAGGCAGCACGTCAGCAGTTTCACAATTCTCCCGGCTGGAAAGGATATTCTTTATAGTTTATATTCTTGTTATTTCTATTGCATAACACTGACTTGGTGTCTTCCAGTAAACTGTGTGATAATAACTTTATTCCCTAATGTAAGAGGATCAGGTGCTGACAGACATCAGCAATACATGGCAAACCTGGAAAAAACCACCAATAAAACACTTAATATTTGTGTTTACACCCCTGGTCTTTCTAGGTTTAGGAGTCCAGTGGGTGGTGTTAGTTATAGGGGCTTTCTGGGATTTTTATTATCTGATGACCTATTCTTTGGATATGTCATTGGTATCTGGTCGGTGGGTTTCTGACACCCGAGGCTCCCGCTGAACAGTTGTTTGAGAACGCACTGGCAGTAGTGCCACGGCCTTCTCTTAGCTCACCAAGCACAGCACCATCCATTGTATAGTGGCTGTGCTTGGTATCACAGCTCAGCCCCATGTGACCGATGAACGTGACGTCACTGACCTATGTAAAGCTGCAAGAAAAAGCTCTCAGAAAATCCAATTAAAGATTGACAGCCGTCCCTCTATGACTGTTTATACAAAGATAGCGGTCAATCACTGATTAGGACCGCCCACTGGACTCCTAAGCATAGAATGTAAAATACATAATATATATAAATGATATTATAAACAGCTGAACGGTGGGGGAGCGGTCAGGTGTTGGAACCCCACCAGATAGTCCTAGCTAAATTCTGGAATTTTAGATTTCTTCGTTTTACAGTATGTCTAATGCAAATGAAGTTAGTGCTAGGAAACTGAATGAAGTGATTTGCCTAAGGACAAGTCGCCCCTTCCCAACCAGCTCCGCACATGTACGGTGCTGTACGGTTAGATGGCGCTAACAGACTCCCATGGCTAATGTCTGTGACTGGCGGTAATGCCAGTCACAGACTATTAATCCTTGAGGTGCCGTGGTCAAACATGACAACGGCATCTGTACGCGCTAAAACCCAGAAGCATGTGCCTCCGGGTGTGCTTCGGCTCCCCTATCCCTGCTGGTGTTTGTGAGGCATCCCCTGTCGTCCTGTGTGGCAGGAGGCTGCTGCACATTAGTTCCTCTAGAGCCCCTGCCCCAGTATAATTCCCACAGACTCCAATGCTAATGCATTGGAGTCTATGAAAGGAGTAATCTAATGATTGATTGTTATAGTTCCCTATGGGAACTATAAAAAATGTAAATTAAAAAAAAAAAATTAAAATATAAAAATTCAAAGCACCCCCTTTCCCCAAAATGAAAACAAAAAATATATATCATGGGCATTGCCGTATGCAAAAGCGCCATTACTAGTAAAATATAAAAATATTTATCCCATATGGAAAACAGCAAAGTGAAAAAAAAAGTCAAAATGGCTGATTTTCAGTTGCTTCTTTTCCCACAAAAAAAGAAATAAAAAATAATCAAAAAGTCATAAACACCCAAAATGGTATCAATGAAAAGTACAGATCACCTGGCAAAAAATTAGTACCAGACCGCTCCATACAAATAAAACGACAAAAACGTAATAGGGGTCAGAATGGTGACGAAAAGAAAAAATAATTTTTTGCAAGGTTTGTGGTATCGCTGTAATCGTATTGACCTGGAGAATTAAAGTAACTGGTCAGTTTATACTGTATAGGGAATGTCATAAAAAACTGAATCCATAAAAGTTTTGCGGAATTGCTTTTTTTTTTTTTCTCCCAATTTCACCCCATTTGGAATTTTCTTCCAGCTCCTTACTATATCTTATGCAATGTTAAATGGTGGAATTAGAAAGTGCAAATTGTCCCGCAAAAAACAAGCCCTCATACTGCTATGTGAACGGAAAAGTAAAAAAAGTTATGGCTTCATAAAGGCAGGGAGTGAAAAACTTAAACGCAAAAACAAAACAAAAAAGGGGCTGAAATGGTTAATGTTGTTTTTGTTTTGTTTTTTCTAGTTTTACCAAATCCTGTTACCCAGCTTGCTCCTGCCCCCCCTGGTACATCCGGCCCTTCCATTACATTTCCGGAGGAGCCTGAAGACCCCAGGGTGTTTGCAGCACACAATGAGTCCTCTGCTGGAGGCATCTGGGGCTTTTTTAAGGTAAGACGTAACAGGTTGAGGCTGACCATACATATTCCATTACCGACAGCCAAACCTGACAATTTCTCTTCTTTGACTCATGGCGATGCAGCTCTAAATCTCGCGCAGACGCTCTATGCTGTGCTTCTGGAGTCTGCGCACTACATTAACTTTTGTGGGCTAATGCCTCAGCACCTGTGCAGAACATATCCCTAAAGCAGTAACCTAAAAAAGGGAATATAGTGTGCAGGCCCCTGATGCGCTAGGACGTCAGGGGAGAGGGAAGGAATCCTTGGGAGGTTAGGGGAGGAGCAGATATCAGATAGGCAGTAGGCTTGGACACTTTAACCACCTAACTCTTTTGCTCCGGTAGTGTGAAAAGTAGCTAACTGGAGAGAGGAGGGCTGCTTTAGATGCTGCTATTTCCTGAATGGTAGCAGCTAGAAACATGCAACTGATCTTGTTTGAAAGCTGACAGTCTCGGCTTTCATACAAGACCAAAAAGTTCAAGCAACAGAGGAGAAATCACTGTTAGAAATCATGTTGGGAATAATTGCGAGTAAAACCTATTTTTACTTTCACTTTCAGCTGCATTCACAGCATCCTGATTTCTATGAGTGATATGTTCCTCTGTCCTTAACATATTGCTGTCTTTCTGGTATTGTCTGAAAGCTTGATTGTCAGCTTTCAAACAAGACCAGTTGCATGTTTCTAGCTGCTACCATTCAGGAGGTATCAGCATCTAAAGCAGCCCTTTCCCCTCCAGTTAGCTACCTTTCCCACTGCTGGAGCTGGACTCTGGCAAAACAGTTAGGTGGTTAAAAGGAAAATACTACTCAGCTGAGTACTTAGGAGCCGATTTGCATAGGGGAGAACATTAGGCCAAGTGTGGATGGGACCTGTAGTATTTCTAGAGGCACTATGGCTGCTACATGTCTGTGGCCATTGTTTTCTGTTTTCATCTTATGATTATGTATTGCTTTTTTCCCTATACACTGGAAAAAACATTGTTTCCATTTAATAATAGGGAGTGGCTGGAAATCCCATGGTGAAATCTGTGCTGGATAAGACCAAACACTCTGTGGAGAGCGTCATCACCACTCTGGACCCTGGCATGGCTCCATACATCAGTAAGTAAAATCTGCCTAGTTACATGTTACCCTGTTCTTAGGTGATGATGCTGTATGACCAAGTACATTCAAATATCATTTTTTAGCTGCAGCGATATGGCCGTGCTAAAAGGGACCTTGTCCATTATTGTGAGGGCAGAGTGGCATTAGGCAGAGCAGTAACCAATTAAAGATCATGTCAGCCTGATGCAGAAAAAAATGTGACGTTGAATAAATAACAATGTGTAAAGTTCATATACTTGTATTTTAATTCTTAAGGATCTGGAGGAGAGCTTGACCTAGTGGTAACTTCAAAGAAGGAAGTGAAGGTTGCTGCCGTGCGAGATGCTTTTCAAGAAGTTTTTGGTATGGCCCTTGTAACAGGAGAAGACGGGCAGTCAAACATTGCTCCTCAGCCGGTTGGATATGCTGCAGGCCTGAAGGTAATTTACTTGTTTCCTGCAGTAAACACTGGAAAAGGGGCATAAAGAAAGATGTTATTAAAATATTAATAGACACAATTGTTTAAAGGGGAATTTGTAGATTTATGGCAAATCCACAGAATAGGCCATAAATGTCTAATAAATGCGGGTCACACCTCTGGGACCCACTACTGTTTCGGACTGAACCCCATCTCATGGCCGTCATGACAGTTGAGAAGTGATTGTGCATGAGTGGCTCTCCATCCACATCCATGGGAGTTCCAAAAATAGCCAAGCGCACTTTCTGGGTATTTTTGGAAGTGTCAAAAATGTGAATGGAGAGAGCTGCTCATGCACGGTTCCCTTACTCGGCGGCCATGAAACGGGACCCAGTGTTCGAGATAGGTGTGGCCCACATCAATGGTACCTGCCGCTATCTCACCCTGCTTAATATAATATCTGTCATCTGCAGGGAGCCCAGGAAAGGATTGATAGCCTGCGTCGGAGTGGCATGATCCATGAGAAGCAGCCTGCTGTGTCAGTGGAAAATTTCATAGCTGAGCTTCTGCCAGACAAGTAAGCAATGAATATAAAGGCAGCATAACATCATTGTACTGATGACCTCCATTTAAAAAGCTGCTATCCAGGTTCTTTTACATCACATTAGTCATATATAACTACCGTGTTTCCCTGAAAATAAGACCTATCCCAATAATAAGCCCTACTGCTATTTTGCCTTGTTTTTGGAGTAGGCTTAAAATATAAGCCCTATCTACATTAAGTAGTCTATCGTATGTGATGTGACGTCAGTGACGTCACGATCACTGAGAATCGGGTTACGGCCCGGGGATGGGGGGGGCACAGCCCAGAAAGTTATTGTATTGGCCATTCAGGGCCTCTCTGCTGCTGGCGCTACCTGCGCAGTTACGTGGTATACCCATACCCTATCTGGCCTATCCAGTCTCACGGGATCACGCTGGATGACCGGATTGGGTGAGAAGAAGAAGTCCGGAGCGGAGCCGAGTGTAGGTAAGTACCGTATATGTTTTGTCTGTGTGTGCACAGTGGCAAAAAATTACATACTGCTACCGGTAAAATGACATACGGTACATATTCTTTGGGGGCAAAAATTACATACTGTATGTTCAATGGGGGCAAAAAATAAATACGCCACTGCCTGTGGCTACTGTACGGTAGCTAGCCTTGTAGCCTAATTATACTGTATAGGTTGTTCATTGAGCCAAAATAAGACCTACCCTGATAATAAGCCCTAACGCTTTTTGTGGACACTGTCTTATTTTCGGGGAAACCCGGTATTCACTCTGGATACAGCAGGTATGTATCCTGCAAAACGGGTAGAAGAGACTGTGCTTCATGTAAATGAATGAGTTATGCATATATTATTTGCTATTTAAAGTGCAATTTGGTCACTTTATATTTTTTTTCTAGGTGGTTTGACATTGGCTGTATAATTGTTGATGACCCAGTCCATGGTATACGTTTGGAAGCCTTCACACAAGCCACGCCTGTGCCTCTAGAATACGTACAACAGGTATGCCGGACTCTTTACTATCCACGTTCTGAGGATTCTTGAAAGTAAGGAAAAATAGTTTGACATGAAAACCTGTTGTAAGTCTCTCTTGAAAACAAAAGGATCAGGCATTGAAATTCAGCATGTGTATTCCGTCATATGTCGGGGAAGTATCAGTACGTCCCCATACACATAAGATAGTTGGCTAGTTGCACCGATTGTATAAAGAACATTTGTTGTTTTTTCAGTGAGAATAACCAGATTAAGTCAGTGTTAAAGAGCCAGTGTAAAATAATAGAAGTCATGGAGGAAGTTTAGTACAAAGGCCACTGGCATAAAATGCACACATCTCTTAAAGGGAACCTGTCACCATGATCTTGTACTAGTATCTGCAGTGTTACCTGGGTTCACATGACTACTTTTCAATTTCTCCATTGTCCTCTGTATTCCCCTGTTGTCAGTTCTTAAAGCTGCACTGAAATACATTGTCAGGACTCCTCTGCATTATGTTGGCACAGCATGTCTGTCCTGCCTATATATTTCAGGGCAGCTTGGAGCACTGATACTGGGGGAACGAGTAGGATAAAAACAAATGATGGTCTGGCCTACTTATGTGCAGTACTAGTAATGTATTACTGCAGATAATAATCCAGAATTGTTGGGACAGACTATCTTTACTAATTTTTACACATTTCGGGAGCTCCTTGAACCAGAAACTGAATTATTTGCCAGCTACTAGCTGGAATAGGTTGGGTGTAACTTATAAGTACTCTGAAACGGTTTGTAAAGGATTTTGATATGAATGGCTTATCCTCAGTTTAGTACAAGATCAGATCGGCTGGAGTGGAGGTGGATCTAGACACCCATGAAGGCTTTTAGATGTTTCGGCTCTTATAGGCCATTTTTAAAAAGGTGACATAAATGGGCAACAGTCACACATTTTTGAGGTTTCCAATTTTCTCAGTTTATCCTAAAACTTTTCAGTTGTGTTTGGACACCAGTGTGGAACCAAAAATGACACCTGAATGGGCAGTTAATGAAATACAGCTCTCTCTCGTTGTCGGTGCCTGCAGTCTATAATGGGTTATAAATGTTACAGATAAGATGGCTGCCCCCATAATCACGTTCAGGAAATAGAATAAAAAAATCTACAATCAGAAAATTAAAAACAGATTAGAAAATAGCTTTTTAAGCACAGAAATTCAGCCCTTCCAACAGAGAAGGTCTGTTGTGTAGTGGTAGATCTTCTGCCTGACATACAGAAGCTCAAATCCTGATGAAGACCTGTTAAATAAATTCTTTGGATCCATGGTTACCATCAGAAATGTCAGGGCTCCATACAGGCAAACCATGTGCCACCCATTTTTATTTACACTGTTTACCAATCACCATGAATAATATGTTCAATATATTGTATGGTTAATTGTGATTAGAGGGCTACCATGTAATCTATGTGCTGGAAGAGGGCCACTCCACCAACCCATATCAAACACCTTCATTAGTATTCACTGCAGTGAAGTGAATACTAATAGGCTGTGGACCCTGCTTGGATCTGTGAGGGGAAGGAGGGACAGAGACCTGATCCTACAGACACCCCCAATAAGTCTTACACCGAGAAGTAAACACAGGGTGTGGGTCACAGATCGCAGTTATGCTGGAAGACTGCTATTTTTTGACTGCTGTGTGTTGTGTGGGTTTTTTTGTTTTTTTTTGTGTGTGGAAAACCCCTTTAATTTAATTCAGGTAAATATAATTTAAGATTTCAGGCAGATTTGCTGTCCTGTCCAGCTTGCAATGCTTTGCATTAGACTAGGGGGTATTGCAGTTGGTTTTCTGAACAGCAGATGTCTCTGTTCCTCTCTGCACCAGGATTGCCTATGTTAAAGGTAATGGTAATAGATAAGCTGGATCTGTTAATGTGTCATGAGTACTAGGAGTACTCCTAGTACAGTGAGCTTGTCCTTTTCCCACCACCCTCCCAAAATATGACCATTTGCACAACAAAGTAATAATCTAACAGATGTTTCACTTTGGTCTGAGCGTGGAATGTCTACAATGTTAAAGGGGTTCTGCGGTTCTGTAAAACTGATGATCTATCCCCTGGCGGTCCGACACTCGGGACCCCCGCCTATCAACTGTTTGAGAAGCTTAGTTTGAATGGAGCTTAGCCCCGCCCAGGCCAGTGATACTAGTCGTGACGTCACTGGGCCTGCGGTAAACACAGAGAAGGCCGCGGCGAGGATAGATCATCAGTTTTAAAGAGCTACAGAACCCCTTTAAGATAATATATGATTTCTCACTTTTTTTCCCTCCACTATATAGGCCCAAAATCTCACCCCACAAGACTACAACCTTCGGTGGTCTGGGCTGTCGGTAACAGTGGGCGAAGTGCTGGAGAGAAGTTTGCCCCATGTCAGCAGGACTGATTGGCACATGGCCTTCACAGGCATGTCCCGTAAGCAGATGATTTACAGTGCAGCCAAAGCGCTTGCAGGAATGTACAAGCAGCGTCTCCCACCAAGAATTCTTTGAAAGCTACATGACTTGACAATTTTCTTTTTTTTATAGAATTGTGTTTATAGATCTAAGACGACTTGGAACAGTAGTTCTCTATTGTTGAAGGAGAGCACAATTGCCTTCTATTGAGATATCTAATTTCTGTGCTATCAAAGAGGTTACAACACGTGTTATATGCATTGCTAAACATCTGAAATGTAGGCCCCCCTTCCTACCTCCACTCACAATGCCTGTAGAGGTAGCTGTGGCAAGTAGGTAGGCCGGGCTTATAAGCAAAGGAGTATACATTATATACTGCCTATACATTCTTCAGTAATCACATCATGTTGGCTTTCATATAATTTGATTTAATCTATGTATGTCAATGTATATAATGCAAATGTCTCTTCATTTTCTTATGTGTAGATCATACAGCCAGGAATATATTGGATGTGATTTGCACCTTTAATTGTCCACTTTTTCTTAATTATTATTTGGTAGTTATTTGGGTCCTTTAACATGGGCTTGATACTGATTAAGCATCAATGATCCCCTCTGTATGGGGATGAATAATCACCACAGTGATTGTTGATCCCCATAAAGACTCATAGTTTGTTGGCAGCACATGCCTGTTGTGCTGCACACAAACACTGATTTCAGGAGCCACACAAGAGATGAGATCACTCAGCAATCAAGCATTTACTGCTGCCAATCATCAGGAACAAGCTTTCAAACAAATGTTCATGTCCGATAATTGTCCTCATCTGCGCCCCTGTGTTAAAAGGCCCTTACAGTTAAGAGCAATAACCATATCGAGGTGGTAGTTGCAGTAGTGACCTGGAAGAATGGCCTGTCACCCTTGATACTGATGATCTTTTGTTAAATTACATATAATGTTCAGGTGCAGTTCATCTCCATTTTGATCCTTGGGAACTAATCAATGCTGTTCATTCAGTCCTAAGGGATTGCTGTGATGTCAGACAAGCAGATGATCTTTGGACTGATTCTTCACAACCCACGTCACTTAAACCCACGTCCCTTTTTATTCTAATGTACATATGAAGCTATTTCCATCTGTGTTACAAATCTGGCGGTGCCTATTCTAGTAAATTCTCTCAATGTCCATTGTGCATGTAGAATGTTAGGTCAGATTTTTGGGGTCTTTTGTCTAGCTTCCAAATACAGTGTAATCCAAAATCTATAGCACCTCAGTGAGCAGGATGATTATTTAGAGCTAAGCATTTTGTGGTGGTTATTTTGTAGAAGACTGCATTATCAACTATAAAAGTGAGCATATACCTTACCTTAAAAAGGGTTATTCCCACCTTGGATGTCTGATAGGTGCGGGTCCCGGATGTAGATCCTGAAGCTGAACTTAAAACGGAGCCCGCAAAGTGCCAGAGGGTGCACAGCGAATACGCGGCTGCCCTTATATCTGTAGGGTTACGGAAATAGCCGAGCCAGTGGTCCTAGCAATTTGCCCCCAATGTCCAAGGTGGGCAGATAAATACTAATTACACAGGCTGATGCATATGCAGTTACGGGGGGAATGTACCAAATGTTCCTTGTAATTGCCTGATCATTGAGCTAAGATGATATGTGCATTTACACATAGGAAGTATCTCTTTCTGTAAGGGGATGAACAATCGCTAGTGTGATCGTTGGTCCCCATACTGATTCATACTGGCAGCGTATTCCTGTTTACACAGGGCAATATGCTGGTGACAAACTGTTTAATGTGCAACATAAAGGATGTGATCACCGGGAGACCGCCAGCGGTTTTACACAGGGCAGTTATGTGATCGGCGGCACCTTCACACGTTGCCCTTATCCTCACTCCATGTAAAAGGGCTGCTTTATAGCTGTTGGGCAAACATTTGTTCAGTTGATGGCCATTATTCTCATGCCCCCTCTTCCCCCACCCACCCTGTGTACTTACATGTAAAATATACTGCCTGTAATCTGCCAAATGCTCCTGCAGACAGCAGGGTTAATGCAGACATTGCTTGGATTTTTCACGATTTGCATGTCGCGGTTGCAGCAGACAAGCGAGTTGCACTGCAACCCCATTCATTACTCTGGCTACACTGCGATACTTCAAGAAGGAGTGATTCATACATTTTGATGCTGCTGTAAATTATTCATTCAGCAGGGAAGGGGAATTTACAGAATCCCGTGTGGTCAAAGCACTTGACAACTGTGCGGTTTTGGGGGATGACTTTGTAATGTTGCAGTTGTTTTCCAGAGTTCAACAGAAAAACACTGCAGAATTGAAAAACAAATGTAAAAGAAATACATTTTTTACATGCAGTACTGGAATTATAATAGAGAAATAGTGACTGTAGCATATGCACCATGTTGTGGCTTTGTACAGCACCATCGCCACCATACGTGAATGTACCCCGAGCCGGGGACCCACTTATAATGCTATTGTCTAATAATATAGACTGCCTCTACAGAGCTTTACTTTAACTCTTTCTCTTGTAGTCACTGTGATACAAACCTGATAACTGTGCAGCGACTGTAGAAGTCTTGATTTTTACAATGATGGTATGCATATGCAGTAATACCATAGTAACATATTTTATAAGGCCGAAAAAAGACATCTGTCCATCCAGTTCGGCCTGTTTTCCTACAAGTTGATCCAGAGGAAGTCAAAAAAACCCTGTGAGGTAGAAACCAATTTTCCCCACTTTAGAGGAAAAAATTCCTTCCCGACTCCAATCAGGCATCAGAATAACTCCCTGGATCAACGACCCATCTCTAGTAACTATAACCTGTAATATTATTACCCTCCAGAAATACATCCAGGCCCCTCTTGAACTCTTTTAGTGAACTTACCATCACCACCTCCTCAGGCAGAGAGTTCCATAGTCTCACTGCTCTTACCGTAAAGAATCCTCTTCTATGTTTATATACAAACCTTCTTTCCTCCAGACGCAGAGGATGTCCCCTCGTCACAGTCACGGAGATAAATAGATCATGGGAGAGATCTCTGTACTGTAATGCTCATACACAAGAATGGCAATGCTGTTTTCTACCTGTAATATGACTTCCATTGTTTAGATCTCTTGTAGTACTATGTATGCACCTTTTATAGAAGCATCCAGAAAATTGACCTGATCGGGGGATAATGTTTGAGACCAGATTAAAGTAGCCTTTGGCTACTGCTGATAAGACGCTTGTTCTGCAGCTAAGACCAATACTCTGTGCACATGTGGAAATATTTTACTCTTAGGGGTTATTCTCACATGTTTGTTTAGGAGGGAAAAAAGCTGCTTCCTATTCCAGAATCACCTTTTTTGTCCATGAGCTGTCTGGTTTTGCAGCACAGCCCCATTCAATTGTGTGTAATTGCTGTAAATCAAAAATAAAAATTGAGACCAAATCCTATTGAAATATCCCATTAATCTCAAGTGAAGCTTGTTGTTCTGACCAGCGGTATGCTCAGAAGTGAAAGAATTGCTACCTCCTTTGTCCTCCTGCCTTTAAAATATCATTTTAAATGTTATCTCTGGTCGAAAATTTAAAATGAAGATTTCTGGAGCCCGGTTTATCAGGCCCTTGATAAATGATGTGTCCAAGTCCTATATTACAAATGATAGCATCAGTGTTGCATTTCACTGCCCTTGCAAGAAACGCAGCATAGACTTTTACAAAGTTTCACTTTCTTCTCCTTTACAGTGAATCACAGCGTATATCCCACTGTGAGCAAAATGCATAGGAAGTCAGCACAGCATGGTGACTTATGCCATACATAGCCCTAGCAGAAATGGTTGCTACTGCTTGCCATTGCTTTGGCTTGTACCAGCCACAACACTGTGGGGGGCAAGCTACAGTAAGGCCCCATTCAGACGACCGTGTTTCACGGCCGTATACGGGCCGTGAAAGCCTGGCCTGTGCTGCCCCAGAGGACGGGAGCGCACGGCGTCATTGGTTGCCGTGTACAGTGTTTCACTGTACGGCAGCGGCCTCAGGAAGCGCACGGCGTCATAGCAATCAATGACACCGTGCGCTCCCGTCCTCTGCGGCAGCACAGGCCGGGCTTTCACGGCCCGTATACGGCCATGAAACACGGTCGTCTGAATGGGGCCTAAAAGTCCTGTTGCATTGTTGTAGATGGTAAAACTGAGCTGTAATTGCTTTTGTAGTTTTTCTGTATTTTATAACATTGTTGTCTTTGTAGATTCATTACAAGGAGAGGAAAATGTAAAAGGGACTCTGTCGCCAGTTTCATGCTGCTTTATCTGGGGACAGCATAAACTGGTGGCAGAGACCCTGATCGAAGCGTTGGGTCACCCCGTCTTATAATCCATGGTGAGAAGCTCCAGCAAAAGCCGAGCACTGGAGTCCCTAGATTCATGGTCTGCTGCTGCCCCATGGCCTCCAGCAGATGATTGACCATTCTCTTCCTGTGTAGGAAGAAAGTTGACACTCTGCAGTTTGAGGAGCAGAAAGCAGGGAGATCCTGAATATTAGGACTCCAAGCTCGTGCACTGCCTTGAGCTGCCCAGTAGGGATTGGAAGAAAACAGCTGGGTCAAAAAAGTTAACGACCCAGCATTTCAGTCAAGGTCTCTGTCACGAGTTTTATGTTGCCCTCGGAGTAACATAAAACTGGACGCCCTTTAACATACAGCATGATACCCAAAGGGTTTCTAAGATTTCTTAGTAATTTATATAACCTTCTTAAAGCAAGATTGACCTTCTTCACAGATGAATTTTAACTTTTCTATACTCAAGTGGATTTCCTCAAATTTTGAAATGCTAATTATGAAATAACATCTCTAATAAATCAGTTAAGATTTTTTTTTTCAATTCCAATTATATGGCCAGTCTTTTTAGCGTAAAGAGATTTTTTTTTTTTTTATTTGATTAAATGATAAGCAGTTTTGATGCACATGCACCACTTTGGGATGAATATATTGCTTTTGGTCTTATACAGTAGTTTAGGTTGATGCTTAACCTAGATGCCTAAAACTGATTTTGGAAATTTTTTTTTATACCCAGTTTGGAAGCCGTACACAAATATATTTGCCACGAGTGGCTTATGTGTATCAGCATTAAATAAATGGTTTTACAATTAGATTTGTTTCCAGTTTCCTTATTTCTTTCTCCACTGTAAAATTTAAGAGCATGCCACAAGTCCATAAATTGACCATTTTAAATTATAGAGGTTCAGTTGAACATACTGTAGCAACATGGAAGAGAAGGGCATCATGGTAAGTGCTATGGTGTTTCTATTCCCTAGGAAAGTGTGTAGGTTTTTAATTGCTGAGGAGTGCCCAACGGGACCCTCACCTATCCCTAAAATGCACTCTTGCCACTGAGACAGTCCTGAGCAGTGAGCTGTAAAGAAGCCATATTCAAGTGACTAGAAAAAAGGTGCTGCAACCCTACTAAAGCACAGAGGCCACATCACTGCTGGAGCCAGGACCAGAAGATAGAGACAGCAGAGGCCCGGGGCAGTGTGGAGTAGGTAAGTATTAATCTTCTGTCTCGGGGGCAATGCTGCGAAGACTTTTTGGAAAAAAATCATTGTGTTTCCATAAGATACAAAAAAAACCAACTATTTAAAACTAATACATTTTTTCCCACCAGGATGCATTCACACTACAGTGTGTGTTTATACAGCAGGACGAAAGCTACCATTATATACAGTACATATGTGTATAACCACAAAGTGTTCTACCAGACTGGAGCAGGTAGAAGAAAAGTCACAGTTCCAGACTTCCTGCATCAACCAAAATAAAGTTTTTACCACTGTGTACAGTCTATCTAGTAATCCACGGTTTGGAGGAACTCATTTTCACCTATATAGCTAACAGCAGTGCCCCACAGGTGATTGCATACACATCTCAGACATACCTGTGTGCACTGTGTGTGTGTATTCCTCGTTCAGAAAAAACACTTTTATTCTGCAAGAAAACAGCTCCCAAGTGCCCGACTCTGCTGCTGCTGCTGCAAACCAGACTGGAGGGGGGAGGGCAGCTTTAGCTGCTCATATCTTGGGATTAGTAGCAGATAGAACAATGGTTCTGACCTTCTTTGAAACAAGCTTTAAAATGATACCAAAATCACAGCATTATATCCAGTATATCAGAAGATATAGCTGTTGGAAATCAAGTCAGGAGAGAAAGCTGCTTTTAGTTTCACTTTCAGCCGGGCACTTGGGAGCTGTTTTCCTGCAGAATAAAAGTGCTTTTTCTTGACATGTAATACAGAGACACAGTGCACACAGGTATGTCTGAGATGTGTATGCAATCTTCTGTGGGGCACTACTGTTAGCTATATAGGTGAAATTGAGGTGACAGACTGCCTTTAAAGGGGTATTCCCATTTCACAAATGTAGTTTGTATAGTTAGATATAACCATACCAATATTATTACTAATAGAATGTATTTATATAAAATGTAACGTTTAGAAGATTTGCCTATTTGTATATCCATTGTCCCACACACATCAGTCAGGCTGTTGCCCCTAGTTACGACCACCGTGGCCATGTAGTAGTGGTCGCCGGCTTGCTCCTGTTCAAACACACTCTGAGGTAACTGCTGTATTGTGAACGCACATGACATGCGCAGACACTTCTTAGGGTTGTAGCATTTTTGTCCGCGCTTCCAAACGCAGAGAAACGGATCCTGTTCCAAGATCAATTCATCTCTATGGAGCAGGATCCGTTTATAAAGTCTGCGTTTTGGACTGGTAGTGTCCAAAACGCAGATGTGAAAGTACCCAAAGATGTGTCTCCGCATGTTCATGCAATGTGCGTTCACAATACAGCAGTTACCTCAGAGCGGGATTGAACAAGAGCAAGCTGACCACCATTACTACATGGCCACAGTGGTGTGGGACTGATGGTGGGACAATGGATATACAAATAGGCAAATCTTCTAAACGGTGCATTTTATATAAATATAATCTATTAGTAATAATATTGGTTTGGCTATATCTAACTATATAAACTACATTTGTGAGATGGGAATACCCTTTTAAAGCTATGTACACCTTTGGGGATAACTTTTTTTAATGATTGCATTTTACTCATTTGGGGCTAAAAATCATTTTTTCAATTGGTCTTTATTAAAAATATTGAGCTGTTCTGTCACAAAGGGTTAACTGTTTTTTTTCTAGCTGTGTGCATCCTACTTTCATTTTATGCCAGTCATCTAATAACCCTTATCTCTAAATTACTAATGGTCCACTTACAAATGAGGGCGATCTAGCAGATTCTACGGATTGTTAGCAGAGGACACCGGTGCATTTGCGTGCAGTGATCTCCTCCAGAGTATGGGGAGGAGTGATCGCTAATGCCATCACTCTTCCTCATACTGTCTTGTTGTTTCCTGGCAGCAGAACATGTTTATATAGCATGATCTACCACTGGGAAACAATCTTTTGTGCTGCACAAAACATACAATTACTAGTAACGCTGGTTAGCAATGATCGTTTCAATTGTCGACTCATGTAAAAGGCCTATAAGAGGTCATAAAAACTTACTTAAGCCACATTCTTATCAGTAAGAAAAGGACTGAGCTTTGATGACGATCTGAGAGCAGAGATAAGGATTCCGACAACTCCCCGTCTGATGGAGCTTAGAGAAAATTCAGATCCTGCTAGTAGAGCATGTCAACTCTGTACAGAGAAAAGGGCTCCATATTTTTTAATAAAGGCCAATTGAAAAAAATGATTTTTAGTTCATAATGAGTACAATGCACTAGTAAAAATTTGCCCCCAAAGGTGTACATAGCCATTAAACCCTTCTGATAGCATAGTATCACAAGTGCTTATGGATAGCCTTGAAATAAAGGAAGACTGTCAGATGTAGAATAATTAAGAAAGTGCTTTATTATACTCCCGTAGCCACAAAAATACACCACATATCCATATCCAAGATCCATAAAAGCCTGGAGGTGGGAAGTGCCTCTGGTGTGATGCTAGGGGATAAGTGTTTCTCAGCTATAAATTACTATAGCCGTGTAGCTCTGTAGGTTCACTGTGACAGTTGTAGCCACATAGGCTGGCCGCATACCTTGTCGCGTACTGGCTGCAGGCTGACTCCTGAGTATGCTGGTTTCTTGGGGCTGTGTGCTGGCTGCGGTGTCTTGTGTGAACCATGCCTGTGAATGTGTGTGCTCCCTGTGTCTGCATCTCTGTACAGTTCTTGTCACTGTCACCGTGCAGGCTGACTCCTGTGTATGCTGGTTGTTTTGGGCTGAATGCTTGCTGCAGTATTGTGTGTGAACTGTGGCCTGTGTTGAGGCTTCCCATGTCCATATCACTGTGGTTCCTGACACTGGTGCGCTTTGTGTACTGGCTGTGGGTGTTCCCATGCATGCTAGTGGAGTCGCTTGTGTTTGTATGTTCATTGGTTCTTGTTACTCCTTGCCTGTACTGCAGTGCTGTACTGCTTTTGTTCCTGTGTTTGTCCTGCCTTTAGGAGAAGGCTCCTGGGTTCTCCGGAGGGAGAATCTCTAGTCTGTGTGCAGCTCTGCCTGAGACCGCCATGCTTCCATTCCGCTTGGGGTCCAGGCATCTGCTTCTGTGCTGGTTCTTGTTGTCTTATCTATGTTCTGTGTTTGCTTGGGTTCCAGTCCTGTAGTCTGTTCCGCTGGTGCTTGCACCAGCATGGATGTCTGCAGGTAGCGGCCAAGTTTACCGGGACCTTCCGGGAGGTGCGACCAGTGAGCCCTCAGCCCAGTTCATCCCCACCACCAGGGGCTCTGTGAAGAATGGGGCACACTGGCTCTCTGCCCTCTTAGTTTTGCCACTGGTCTGCCGATGCACTTTGTTCTGTGGTAGTTCTACCACTATTGCCTAACCTGCATATACTGTCATGTTCCTTTATTACATGTGTAATACAGTACTCTGTTGGTCCCTGGTCTGTATCTTGCCTATGACCTGTTTGCACAACGTCTGATATCTAGTTACATACTAGATATCAGACTTTACAGAGCGGAAAATAACTTTTTTTTTTGTATCTATTCATGTGACAGTGGCTAAAAGAATGTTCTTATACCCTATGTCTATGCCAGTATGCATTGTTTTATTTATTTTTTTGCTGTAGAGAAGTGTTGACTATGGTATTTTTTTCTTATTTTATATGGGAGGCTATGTGGAACATTAGTACTGTATATATCAGAAAGTCCTCCCGGTATATACTTAATTTCTGCAGTGCTCTGCAAACACAGTGTGAATACAGAGAGTGATGCACAGAACTGTTTACATTCTTTATACTGTCCTTCAGAATATCTTGGAGCTGTATAAAATAAATGAAGAAGATGAAAATGTGGGACACTGGATTCCTGTAGAATCAGTTTGTTTTGCTATGTATTTGCAGGCTACTGCAACACAAAAAAAGTACTAATGCTGTTGTCAGGAGAACCCTGGATACCTGTTGTTTAGTTTACCTTGCCCTTGAGTTGCCCTCAGCCAAGATGGTGGAGCATGCTTCAAACCAGCTGCTACCTCACTTCCTGTTTGTCTTAAATATCCTGCCTGATCAAACACTCATTGCTTGAGTATCGTCTCTATTCCGGATCGTTCCTTCCTCCTGTGCTTTACCCTGCACATCTGTCTGCTACCTGCCTATTGTCTGCAGCTTCTGTGGAACTACAAGTGCCAGCTTGCCAGCTTACCTGCCGCTTCCAGTGTTCTACCTAGTCCCTGCTATTGGACTCCAGCTACTAACCACCAGTATCGTGACAGGATACTCAAGCCCAAAATGGAGTCCCCTGGGGCTGTGGAACCACGTATGAAGCAGATGCAAGCAGCTATGGCCAGTATACGCACTGAACTTTAGTCTTACAAAAACAAATATGACGCCTTTGAAGGACAGACTAATCACAATACCCAGGTCTATGGTCATGCAATTCAAGAGCTACGCAGTACGGTGCAGGCGCTATCGGACCGGCTTGTCCTCCTTGAAAATCAGCCTCCTGGACTACAAGTCTCAGCACCAGCAACAGTGCCCAAGTTGCCACCATTTAGATTTGGTGGAGACCATGACAAACTCCGGGGCTTCCTCAACCAGTGCCGATTATATTTCTGATGCAAATCCCACCCAGTTTCCTACGGACAGATCAATGGTACTGTGCATCATTATGTTACTTACTCATAAGGCCATTGCCTGGGCCAATCCACTAATTGAGACTGATGACCCTCGGCTGAATCACTTAGAAGATTTTCTTGACGCTATGAGTGAAATGTTTGATGATCCCAATCGCGGTGCCATGGCTGAGGCAGCATTACTATAGAGCTTAATAAAGTTACTATCAAGAACCGTTACCCATTACCTTTGATCCCAGAGCTTCTAGAGAGAGTATGACATGCAAGGATCTTCACTAAATTAGACTTAAGAGGCGCCTACAACCTAGTCCGCATAAGACCTGGAGATGAATGGAAGACAGCCTTCAGATC
>ONZH01012577.1:0-42521 GCA_900303285.1 Rhinella marina
TGGCTCCCACAGACCACTGACACATCATAATCACAGTGAAGTCGTTACCTGGATGAGAGACACCTGTCCCAAATTGTCACCTTTATAAAAGGCCACCTGCCAACAGTCTCAGTGACACTCCAACATCTCCACCATGGGCAAGACTACAGAGCTGTCTAAAGATGTCAGGGACAAAATTGTTGACCTACACAAGGCTGAAATGGGCTACAAAGCCATAAGTAAGAAGCTGGATGAGAAGGTGACAACTGTTGGTGCAATTATTCGGAAGTGGAAGAAGTACAACATTACTGTCAATCGACCCAGGCCTGGAGCTCCATGCAAGATATCACCTCGTGGAGTCTCATTGATCATGAGAAAGGCTAAAAATCAGCCAAGAACTACACGAGAGGAGCTGAGTAATGATCTCAAGGCAGCTGGGACCACAGTCTCCAAAAAAACCATTGGTAATACACTGAGACGTAATAGTTTAAAATCCTGTAGTGCACGCAAGGTTCCTCTGCTCAAGTTTGCCAATGAACATATTAATGACTCCGAGAGAGACTGGGAGAAGGTGCTGTGGTCAGATGAGACCAAAATTGAGCTCTTTGGCCTCAACTCAACTCGACGTGTTTGGAGGAAGAAAAATACTGAATATGACCCTAAGAATACCATCCCCACCGTCAAGCATGGTGGTGGAACTATTATGTTTTGGGAGTGTTTTTCTTCTAAGGGCACAGGCCAACTTCACCGCATTGACGGGAAGATGAACGGGGCCATGTATCGCAAAATCCTGGGTGACAACCTCCTTGCCTCCGCCAGGGCACTGAAAATGGGTCGTGGATGGGTCTTTCAGCACGACAACAACCCAAAACATACATCCAAGGAAACAAAGGAGTGGCTCCATAAGAAGCATATCAAGGTCATGGAATGGCCTAGCCAGTCTCCTGACTTCTATGGAGAGAGCTGAAGCTTCGCGTTTCCAAATGCATGCCTAAAAACCTTAAGGATATGGAGATGATTTGCAGAGAGGAGTGGGCCAAAATTACTCCTGAAGTGTGTGCAAACCTTATAAAAAACTATAAGAAACGTCTGACTGCTGTGCTTGCCAACAAGGGTTTTGCCACCAAGTATTAAATGATGTTTTCCTAGGGGATCAAATACTTATTTCCCTCAAAGAAATGAAAATTAGTTTTTATTTCTCATTTCATGTAATTTTCTCCGTTTTTCTTTTGATATTCGATGTGGCACTGTTAAAATAAAGCTGGCATAAAATTATGAGACGTTTCATTTATTTTTTAGTATTAAAACTTTAAAAGTCAGTGGGGGATCAAATACTTATTTCCTCCACTGTAACTGAGAGGAAAATCTTAGATTTTCTACACTCCAGCTACTGTGCAGCACACAACAGAATTTTTCACTGCACTGTATAATATATAACTGAGAGGAAAAACGTATATTTTCTACACTCCGGCTAGTGTGCAGCACACGACACAATTTCGCACTGCACTGTAGTATATATGACTGAGAGGAAAAACGTAGTCTTTAGACGGCGGCTATTGCACCGCAAACCACTCAATTTTTCACTGCACTGTAGGATATATAAAAAAACGTATTCCCTAGACTGACGCTACTGTACAGCACACTACATAATTGTTCACTGGACTGTAGTGTATAGAAATGACAGAAAAACGTATTCCCTAGACTGACGCTACTGTACGGTACACTACATAATTGTTCACTGGACTGTAGTGTATAGAAATGACAGAAAAACGTATTCCCTAGACTGACGCTACTGTACAGTACACTACATAATTGTTCACTGGACTGTAGTGTATAGAAATGACAGAAAAACGTATTCCCTAGACTGACGCTACTGTACAGTACACTACATAATTGTTCACTGGACTGTAGTGTAGTGAAATGACAGAAAAACGTATTCCCTAGACTGCACTACAGATCTCAGCAAGCCAAGGTACAGCAGCAGCAAAAATGAGTACTTTGGGCAATTTCTTTTGGGTCTGTGTGGACCACGTGCTGTCCCTTCTGCCACCAGTCACTGTGTACAGTGTGCAGCCAAGATGGCGGTAGCTGCACTACAAGTCCCAGCCAGCAGCCTGGAGGAGACCAAAAAAAAAGCTGCTTGTAGCCCTTAGAAGGGCTGTTGGGTTCTTTGTGGGTGATTCCTGCCTAACCATCATCTAAATTCAGGCCCTAACACTCTCCCTGACAGACAGCAGCTCTATCCCTAATCTCATGCAGACGGCATATGACGCAAGCAGCGCGGGACCAGATTCTTATATTCCCAGCTCATCTGATCTGGCCAGCCAATCCCTGCTATTGACTTGTAGGGGCCCCACGTGATGCTAGGAGGTACCAAAGACTCTCCTGCATGTTGATTGGCTGAAAAAGGCGGCTAACATGCATGAAGAGGAAGTTGCCATTTCCTCGAGGATCGCGATATGCTCGTCCGAGTAGCGAGCATATGCGAATACCCTAATGCTCGAACGAACATCAAGCTCGGGCGAGCATGTTCGCTCATCTCTACCCACCATGAAATTTCAAAAGAGTTTAGATGTACTATTTCTTCTTGAATTTGTGTATATAATGGAATATAATTGGATCATGTTTTCTATTGGATATGTTAAATTAATACCCAAGTATGGAATTTTGTCGTCTTGCCAGTTAGGGCTCGTTCACATCACCGTCCAGCCCTTCCGTTCTCCTGCTCCGTTATAGGACCAGGAGAACGGAAAGGACGGATTTGGGACATAATTGAGCTGAACGGAGCCTACGGACCCCATAGATTATAATAGGGTCCGTTAGGTTTCCGCTCAAAGGAAGATTTTTGAAGCGGAGACAAAAATCCTGCGTGCACAACTTTTGTCCAAAAATCATCCTCTGAGCGGAAACCTAACGGACCCCATTATAGTCTATGGGGTCCGTAGGCTCCGTTCAGCTCAATTGTCCTGAATCCGTCCTTTCCTTTCTCCTGGTCCTATAAGGGAGCAGGAGAACGGAAGGGCTGAACAGTGATGTGAACGAGCCATTATATGGGTAGCTTGCTTGTAGAGTTAATTTGTCAATTACATTTATTTTCATGTCCAGAATGAATGATTTGGAGTCATTTACTTTATAATAGAATACATCGCCAAATCTTTTTTTATTAAGGATTGGATTTTTTTTAAGTGCTTTCCTAGTTTCAGTGGAGCTTATCAAAATGTCGTCTGCAAAAAGACTCATCTTATGGGTGTGATTGCCAATATTTATTCCTGGAATTTCATTAGATATTAAAATATTTTCTAAGCAAGTATAAACAGAATTGGTGACGGGGGCAACCTTGTTGGGTACCATTAGATAGATTAAATGGAGAAGATAGGATACCATTTGTTAATACTCTGGCTGAAGGATTCAGGTATAAAGCTTTAATAGCCCCTAGAATTAGGCCTGTAAAGCCATACCGTTCCAATGTGCTAAACATGTAAACCCAATGAATTCTATCAAATGCCTTCTCTTCATCCAGGGAGAGAAGCAAAGAAGGCACTCTTTCCCTTTGAACATGTTGCATTATGTTTATGATTCGCCTGGTACCGTCTGAGGCTTGTCTTCCGGCCACAAACCCTACTTGGTCAGCTTTAATTAAAGTAGGAATAATAGAGGCTAATCTTGTGGAGATAGTTTTAGCGTATATTTTAACATCTGTGTTAATTAATGATATTGGTCGGTAGTTTGTTACTAAGGCTGGGTCTTTGCCTGGTTTTGGAATATTAATAATCATAGCTTGCATCATCTCCGCTGGGAAAAAACCTTTGGAGGCAGCTTCGTTGAACATATCAGTCAAGAATGGATTTAATATGTCAGAGAATTGATGGAAATATTCATTGGAAAATCCATCTGGGCCAGGTGATTTTTTATGTTTTAATGATTGAATAGTATTAAAGGGAGTCTGTCACCTCATTTTCACCTATATAACTAACAGCAGTGCCCCAGAGACAATTACACACATATCCCAGACATACCTGTGTGCACTGTGTGTCTGTATTCCTTGTTCAGAAAAAACACTTTTATTCTGCTAGAAAACAGCTCCCAAGTGCCCGACTCTGCTGTTGCTGCAAACCAGACTGAAGAGGGGAGGGCTGCTTTAGCTGCTCATATTGGGATTGATAGCAGATAGAATGGTTCTGACCTTCTTTGAAAGCTGACATTCCAAGCTTTCAAATTATACCAAAATAACTGCATTATATCCAGTATATCAGAAGATATAGCTGTTAGAAATTGAGTCGGGAGAGAAAGCTATTTTTAGTTTCACTTTCAGCTGGGCACTTGGGAGCTGTTTTCCTGCAGAATAAAAGGGCTTTTCCTGGACATATAATACAGACACACAGTGCACACAGGTATGTCTGGGATGTGTCTGCAATCTTCTGTGGGGCACTGTTGTTAGTTATATAGGTGTAAATGAGGTGAAAGACTCCCGTTAAGTACTTCCTGTGGTTTGAAGGGGGAATTTAGTTTGGACAGTTGCTCAGTTGAGAGTTTAGAGTTTAGATTCCACTGAATCCAGGAAAGAATGTATGGATTCCAAATTAGGTTGGTAGGTTGATGGATCCATTTTTAAATTGTATAATTTTTCATAGTATTTTCTGAATTGATCTGCAATAAGTTTTGGAATCATTATCGAGGTATTATTGTCTTTATCATTTAAATGGGCTATTTTGGTTTTGTTTCATATCTGTTTTACTCTATTCGCCATAAAAGCTGTCACCTTATTATTTTTTGGTACAGTATTTTTGTTTTAGTTTGGAGAGATTCTGTTCATATTTTTCTAATAATAATACACAAATTTCGTCTCTAAGTTTTACTGTGAAAGGTTTAGAATATGGATCATTTTTTATGATCTGTTTTTGCTTTGGCTAAGTTAGTCATTTTTTCTTTTAAAAATTTTTGTCTGTTTTTTGTGTTGTGAGCCATATTTAATCATCATACCTCGCATAAATGCTTTATGTGCATTCCATGGAGTAAATCTATTGATGTCTGGAGTGTCATTATTCTGAAAGTAGCATTTCAGATCTTGTATAAGCATTAGAGATGAGCGAGCACTAAAATGCTCGGGTGCTCGTTATTCGAGTCGAACTTTTCCCGATGCTCGAGTGCTCGTTTCAAATAACGAACCCCATTGAAGTCAATGGGAGACTCGAGCATTTTTGCGAGGGACCAAGGCTCTGCCTAGGGAAGGCTGGGTGAAAACCTGGAAACCTCAGAAAATGATGGAAACACCACGGAAATGGACAGGAAACAGCAGGTGCAGCATGCATGGATGCCTCTGAGGCTGCTTAATCCCACCATTACCCCAAATCCTCAGGCAACAGCCTGGTGGTTACCCTCATGGCAATTGTGCTCACCTAGACCAAGAAAGGCGAGGCAAATACCCATCACATGTTAGGGAAGCACCCAACTAGGTGCAACGAAGGTCTATCACCGCCTGCAGGTGACACCACTGCTCATGCTGGCACTGCAGCTGAAATCAAGTTTAGTATCTGTTCTTATCAGTTGCTGTGCCTGCTGGTGGTATAGTGGTGAGCATAGCTACTTCCCAAGCAGTTGATCTGGGTTCGATTCCCGTCTATTGCAGGAGACAATTCAGAATCAGTACAATATCTAATATGTCCCCCTACCCGGGAAAATTGTTTGGAGAGAGGGCATGTAGGTGGGGGGGAAGGAGGATTCGCTGGAAGAGCCAGAGGAGTGCCCCCTGGGCTAGTGTGTGTGGTGGTGACAACAGCCGGACGGATTTGGGAAAACTGTTGCTTTAACCTGTATGGTATCAATTCTTCTCAGTTTAATACCGTATACGGACCCTATATTTAATGGATTTTTCGAACACGGAAAACGGAAAAAGAGCTTGCTCTGGCCAGGGGAGTATCTTTCCCACTGCAGCTAAGGGGACGTGTCCATGCTCTGCCTATCACAGGTCAGGAGGCAATGAAAAGAAGAACAAAAAAAAAACATCAGTACAATATCTAATACGTCCCCTATCCAGGTAAATTGTTTGGAGAGAGGGCCTGTAGGTGGGGGGAAGGAGGTTTCGCTGGAAGAGCCAGAGGAGTGCCCCCTGGGCTAGCGTGTGTGGGGGTGACAACAGCCGGGTGTAGTTAGAATGACGACGCAGGACCCCAACTTAAAAATTTAGCATCAACCGGTACAGTCGTGAATTATGAGCTTGATCAAGTGTGGTATGTCTTCTATGTATACTACTCAGTTTAATACCGTATATGGCAGCTATCCGGAAAAATAGTTTGGAGAGAGAGAGAGAAAGATAGGACAAAGAAGTAAATTGTTTGGAGAGAGGGCCTGTAGGTGGGGTGGCAGGCTGGGGGGAAGGAGGTTTCGCTGGAAGAGCCAGAGGAGTGCCCCCTGGGCTAGCGTGTGTGGTGGTGACAAAAGCCGGGTGTAGTTAGAATGACGACGCAGGACCCCAACTTAAAAATTTAGCATCAACCGGTACAATTGTCAATTATGAGCTACATCAAGTGTGGCATGACTTTTAAATGGATATTGCATGTGGTCACGTACTCCCTGGAACCCCATAGTCACCCCTTCCCTGATGTGCTAGCCCAGAACATTCTCTGCCCCAATTCGCAAGACCTTTTGCTGTTTCCGTGTGCTGACAGTGGGGATTTACCAGTGTTGTCTGAGGAGGTGGTGGACAATGGCGAGACACAGGTGTCGGGGGGTGAAGTAGTTGTATGGGAAGCAAGTTACAGTGGGGACTCCTTGGGGGGGAATTTCTCAGGATGGGACAGATTCAACTTGGGTGGATCAGGCACAGGAACAGATGAATTTTTGGGGGGTTTATTTAACTTTTATTTAGCAAAAATAACCACAGAGATATTTATTCGTTATCTTCTCTGCGCAGTCTGGCTTAGGGGTTCGTCACTTTGATGGCGAGCTGTGCCGCTCTCTCCACAATGGTCTGTAGGTTCTTAGATGGAGACTTTGTCGGCGATTTCAGTACAGAAGGACTTGTTGCTCATCAACAGAACCACGACCTCCTTGACATTGTGGACAAGGAATTTGCGGGTGGACGAGGAATTTGCGGAACCCTGTGGGCAGCATGTGTTTGGTCTTCTACTTGCTACCGTATCCAATGTTGGGCAATATAGATTCGCAAGTAATATTTTTTTTCACACCTATCCCAAAAATAAAAATGTATGCAGTTTGCGCAAATAAAACTGGAAACTGGAATTGGAGAGAGGGCCTGTAGGTGGACCTCCAGAAAAATTGTTTGGAGAGAGGGCCTGTAGGTGGACCTCCGGAAAAATTGTTTGGAGAGAGGGCCTGTAGGTGGACCTCCGGAAAAATTGTTTGGAGAGAGGGCCTGTAGGTGGACCTCCGGAAAATTTTTTTGGAGAGAGGGCCTGTAGGTGCACCTCTGGAAAAATTGTTTGAATAAAGGGCCTGAAGGGGGCCCTCCTGAAAAATTGTGCTAAAAGAGTGCCAGTTGGACCTCTAAAAAATGGCGTTTTTTTGGGTCAGCGTTAGGCAAAGACGATATATAGGAGGAGGAGGAGTAGAGAAGAGGAATCGGATACATAAGTTATTTAAATCTTTAGCTGCTTTCCCCCGGATGAGATTTGAATTCCGGTGAAATCCAGGCTTTGTTCATTTTAATAAGGGTCAGCCTGTCAGCGCTGTCAGTTGACAGGCGTGTACGCTTATCGGTGATGACGCCACCAGCTGCACTGAATACCCGCTCTGACAGCACGCTAGCGGCAGGGCAGGCCAGCACCTCCAAGGCATAGAGCGCCAGTTCAGGCCACGTGTCCAGCTTTGAAACCCAGTAGTTGCATGGAGCAGAGTGATCAGTCCGGACATTGGTATGGTCAGCTAGGTACTCCCTCACCATCTTTCTGTACAGCTCCCCCCTACTCTGCCTAGACTGGGGACAGGTAACAGTGTCTTGCTGGGGTGACATAAAAGTGGCAAAGGCCTTGGAGAGCGTTCCCCTGCCAGTGCTGGTCAAGCTGCCTGCTCGCCTCCTCTCCCCCGCTACTTGGCTCACAGAACCATGCCCTCTGCCGCTAGCAGCGTCAGATGGGAAGAATTGTTTCAGCTTGTGCACCAGGGCCTGTTGATATCTATTCACTCTCATACTCCTTTCCTCTGCAGGGATGAGAGTGGAAAGGTTCTGCTTGTACCGTGGGTCCAGGAGAGTGAACACCCAGTAATCGGTGTTTGAAAAAATGCTTCTAACGCGAGGGTCACGGGATAGGCAGCCTAACATGAAGTCTGCCATGTGCGCCAGAGTCCAAACACGGTAGAATTCCCTCTCCTCACTGGCCTGACTCTCCATTTCCTCCTCCTCCTCCTCCTCCTGCAAGTCCTCCTCTTCAGCCCATACACGCTCAAGAGTTAAGGACTGAGCACTGGTACCCTCTACTGTCTCGCCGACATTCTCCTCCTCTTCCTCCTCATCCTCATCCCCCTCCTCCGATACGTGCTGAGAAACAGAACGGAAGGTGCTCTGGCTATCAAGCGACGTATCTTCCTCCACCATCTCTTGTGACAAGCGCAAAGCATCCGACTTGATGCTGAGCAGTGAGTTTTTCAACAGGCAAAGCAGCGGGATGGTGAGGCTGATAATGGCGGCATCGCCGCTGACCATCAGTGTTGACTCCTCAAAGTTGCTCAACACCTGGCAGATATCAGACATCCACGTCCACTCCTCATTGTAGACTTGAGGAATCTGACTGACCTGACTACCAGTTCTGGTGGAAGATGACATCTGGCAGTCTACAATCGCTCTGCGCTACTGGTAAACTCTGGATAACATGTTTAATGTGGAATTCCATTGCGTGGGCACGTCGCACAACAGTCGGTGAGCGGGCAGTTGTAGGCGGCGCTGCGCTGCCCTGAGAGTGGCAGCATCTGTGGTCGACTTGCGGAAATGCGCCCAGATGCGGCGCACCTTGGTGAGTAAATCAGACAGATTGGGGTATGTCTTGAGGAACCGCTGAACTATTAGATTGAACACGTGGGCCAGGCATGGCACATGTGTCAGTCTGCCAAGTTGCAGAGCCGCCACCAGGTTACGCCCGTTGTCACACACAACCATGCCTGGCTTAAGGTTCAGCGGTGCCAGCCACAGATCGGTCTGCGCCGTGATGCCCTGTAACAGCTCTTGGGCGGTGTGCCTTTTGTCACCTAAGCTCAGCAGTTTGAGCACCGACTGCTGGCGCTTACCCACGGCACTGCTGCTGCGCCTAGAGCTACCAACTGAAGGCGCCATGCCCACGGATGGTAATTCGGTGGAGGAGGAGGAGGAGGAGGGGTTGGAGGAGGAGGAGGCATAGTAGGTCTGAGAGACCGTGACCGAGGTAGGCCCCGCAATCCTTGGTGTGGGCAGTACATGAGCGGCCCCAGGGTCATTCTCGGTCCCAGCCTCCACCAAGTTAACCCAATGTGCCGTCAGTGAGATATGATGACTAGCAGAGGCAGCGAGTGACACAGGGGAAGGAGCAGTGGTGTGACCCGCAGGAGGTGGTGAACAGCCTTGGTTCCATTGAGTGGGGTGTTTAGCACTCATATGCCTGCGCATGCTGGTGGTGGTTAGGCTAGTAGTGGTGGCACCCCTGCTGATCCTGGTGTGGCACAAGTTGCACACCACAGTCCGTCGGTCATCCTCACTTTCTTTAAAGAACCTCCAGACTTGCGAACATCTAGGCCTCGCCACGGGAGCTTCACTACGTGAAACAGTTGCTGCTGATGCACCAGCTCTGGCCCTGCTTCTCCCTCTGGCCACACCACTGCCTCTTACAACCTGTTCTGGTGCAGCACTCGCCTCCACCTCAGAAGCACTGTCTTCACTCGGCATATCAACCCAGCTTGGGTCAGTCACCTCATCATCCTCCGATTCCTCAGTCTGCTCCCCCCTCGGAATTCCTCCCCTAACAACAACTTCACCACTGTCTGACAACCGTGTCTCCTCATCGTCTGACACCTCTTTACAAACTTCTTCCACTAACTCAACATTGTCATCATCATCACCCACAGACTGCGACAGTTGGAAAACTTGGGCATCGGGAACGAGGTCAGCAGCAACCTGAGAAGTGGTTTGTGACTCTGGGAAGGGTCCAGAAAACAGTTCCTGAGAGTATGCCGGATCACATTCCAAATTTTCCTGGGAGGGGGCAGACTGGGGGGAAGGAGGTTGAGGTGGAGGAGCCAGAGGAGTGCTCCCTTGGGTAACGTGGGTGGACTGCGTGGAAGACTGACTGGTGGACAAATTACTTGAAGCATTGTCCGCAATCCACGAGATCAGCTGTTCGCACTGTTGTGGTTTCAACAGTCCTCTACCACGTGTCCCTGTAAGTTGAGAAATGAAGCTAGGGAGTGTAACTCTGCAGCGTTCCACAGCTCCCTCATCAGCAGATACTGTCTCACCCTGCCCAGGACCACGGCCTCTGCCCCCTGCAGTAATTGAATGCCCACGCCCACGCCCTCGTCCTCGACCCTTAGCCCTGGGGTTCAACATTGTTTGTATATAAGTGTATGATATAAAAAAAAAATTAAACGGGCCTGGTGTACTGAAACCCACAAACTTGTTCAGTCTGGTAGAATTAAGTGACATACAGAAAGTGTCACCTGGACAGTATATACGGATGGGAGCGAGTGTGCTGAACTGTGACACACAGAAAGGTTACACACAGCTGAGTAAAATGGATTTGTATCACTGAGCTAAAACAACTGAAAAAATAATTTTTTTTTTTATTTTGTTTTTTTGGGAACGTGACGTGCAAGAACTATGGTAGAACTGACTGACACCCTGTTAACGGTGGCTATTTAGTCTGCGACCCAGACAAATGTCACACAGAGAATTTTCTGGATCAAGCGGTAGATGATATTGGTAGCAAATGACTTGGTTGTATTCTGTGACGTACAGAAAGTGTCACCTGGACAGTATATACGGATGGGAGCGAATGTGCTGAACTGTGACACACAGAAAGGTTACACACAGCTGAGTAAAATGGATTTGTATCACTGAGCTAAAAAACTGAAAAACTAATTTTTTTTTATATTTGTTTTTTTATATATTTTTTTTAATTTTGTTTTTTTGGGAACGTGACGTGCAAGAACTATGGTAGAACTGACTGACACCCTGTTAACGGTGGCTATTTAGTCTGCGACCCAGACAAATGTCACACAGAGAATTTTCTGGATCAAGCGGTAGATGATATTGGTAGCAAATGACTTGGTTGTATTCTGTGACGTACAGAAAGTGTCACCTGGACAGTATATACGGATGGGAGCGAATGTGCTGAACTGTGACACACAGAAAGGTTACACACAGCTGAGTAAAATGGATTTGTATCACTGAGCTAAAACAACTGAAAAAATAATTTTGTTTTTTTTATTTTGTTTTTTTTGGGAACGTGACGTGCAAGAACTATGGTAGAACTGACTGACACCCTGTTAACGGTGGCTATTTAGTCTGCGACCCAGACAAATGTCACACAGAGAATTTTCTGGATCAAGCGGTAGATGATATTGGTAGCAAATGACTTGGTTGTATTCTGTGACGTACAGAAAGTGTCACCTGGACAGTATATACGGATGGGAGCGAATGTGCTGAACTGTGACACACAGAAAGGTTACACACAGCTGAGTAAAATGGATTTGTATCACTGAGCTAAAACAACTGAAAAAAAATTTTTTTTTTTATTTAGTTTTTTTGGGAACGTGACGTGCAAGAACTATGGTAGAACTGACTGACACCCTGTTAACGGTGGCTATTTAGTCTGCGACCCAGACAAATGTCACACAGAGAATTTTCTGGATCAAGCGGTAGATGATATTGGTAGCAAATGACTTGGTTGTATTCTGTGACGTACAGAAAGTGTCACCTGGACAGTATATACGGATGGGAGCGAATGTGCTGAACTGTGACACACAGAAAGGTTACACGCAGCTGAGTAAAATGGATTTGTATCACTGAGCTAAAACAACTGAAAAAAATATATATTTTTTTTATTTAGTTTTTTTGGGAACGTGACGTGCAAGAACTATGGTAGAACTGACTGACACCCTGTTAACGGTGGCTATTTAGTCTGCGACCCAGACAAATGTCACACAGAGAATTTTCTGGATCAAGCGGTAGATGATATTGGTAGCAAATGACTTGGTTGTATTCTGTGACGTACAGAAAGTGTCACCTGGACAGTATATACGGATGGGAGCGAATGTGCTGAACTGTGACACACAGAAAGGTTACACACAGCTGAGTAAAATGGATTTGTATCACTGAGCTAAAACAACTGAAAAAATAAAAAAAAATTTTATTTTGTTTTTTTGGGAACGTGACGTGCAAGAACTATGGTAGAACTGACTGACACCCTGTTAACGGTGGCTATTTAGTCTGCGACCCAGACAAATGTCACACAGAGAATTTTCTGGATCAAGCGGTAGATGATATTGGTAGCAAATGACTTGGTTGTATTCTGTGACGTACAGAAAGTGTCACCTGGACAGTATATACGGATGGGAGCGAATGTGCTGAACTGTGACACACAGAAAGGTTACACACAGCTGAATAAAATGGATTTGTATCACTGAGCTAAAACAACTGAAAAAATAATTTTTTTTTTTTATTTTGTTTTTTTGGGAACGTGACGTGCAAGAACTATGGTAGAACTGACTGACACCCTGTTAACGGTGGCTATTTACTCTGCGACCCAGACAAATGTCGCACAGAGAATTTTCTGGATCAAGCGGTAGATGATATTGGTAGCAAATGACTTGGTTGTATTCTGTGACGTACAGAAAGTGTCACCTGGACAGTATATACGGATGGGAGCTAGTGTACTGAACTGTGACACACAGAAAGGTTACACGCAGCTGAGTAAAATGAATTTGTATCACTGAGCTAAAACAACTGAAAAAATATTTTTTTTTTTATATTTTGTTTTTTTGGGAACGTGACGTGCAGGAACTATGGTAGGACTGACTGACACCCTGTTAACGGTGACTATTTAGTCTGCGACCCAGACAAATGTCGCACAGAGAGTTTTCTGGATCAAGCTGTAGATGATATTGGTAGCAAATGACTTGGTTGTATTCTGTGACGTACAGAAAGTGTCACCTGGACAGTATATATGGATTGGAGTGAGTCAGTGCTGAACTGTGACACACAGAATGGTTCCACAGTGCTGTGTGCAATGGATTTGTATCACTGAGATAGAACAATAAAAAAAAACAGGGTTAGATATGGCGATAGCTGCACTACTAGTGCCAGCCAGCCAAGTGACAAAAAAAAAAAAAAAATGTCTTCTAGCCCTTAGAAGGGCTGTTGGGTTCTTTGTGGGTGATCCCTGCCTAACAGACAACTAAATGCAGGCCCTAACACTGTCCCTGAAAGGCAGCAGCTCTATCCCTAACGACATCCAGACGGCATCTGAGCCGAGCACCGCGGCCAGTCGGTAGTATATTCCAGGGTCACCTGATCAGGCCAGCCAACCCCTGCTATCGACATGTAAGGGCCCCACGTGATGCTGGGTGGTACGCAGAGTCTCCTGGTTTGTGATTGGCTGTGTTTTTAGGTGCCAAAAAAGCACGATGCGGAAGTTGCCATTTCCTCGAGCATGGCGAGATACTCGTCCGAGCAGCGAGCACTTACGAGTACCCTAATGCTCGAACGAGCACCAAGCTCGGACGAGCATGCTCGCTCATCTCTAATAAGCATATCTTTTATTTTTTTGGTCAGAGAGTAGATAATTATTGATTTTCCATTTGAATTCTGAGTATGAGGTATTTAGTTCTTTAATGGTTGTTAAAGATGAGCGAATCTATTCGCCACTTCGTAGATTCATATCGAATCTTACAAATTTTCTACTGCAAAGGGAATCCGTATTTTTTCTTAAACCTTTGTACACATTCTGTACACTACATACTTGTCCGATGAATTGTACGCTAATGCTACGTATAAGTTAATTTATACGCTGCTGCGAATTCAGCTAATTAGCAAACTTTTACTGTAAGTTCGTTATTCGTGCAGAAAATAGGCGGCAAAAAGCCCGGGAAGAAAGCGGTCACCTGACCTAGTGGAAAGGGCTTGCTCTGATTGGCCCATAGGCTTGGTAAGCCAGCGACATCAGTTGTGCTGCAACTGCTGAGACGAGCAGAAGCTTGTGAAGTTGTGAAAGACAGAGAACTGTTTTCTGGAAATTGTGGTGTTGTTCTGGGCATCCATAATAATACACATATCAGGGCCAGTGCAGGACAAGTGCAGACCCAGTGCAGGGCTAGTAATATTAATCAGGCAGGGAGAGAGACAGGTAGAGAGACAGGGAGAGACACAAAGACCTGCAGGGCCACAGTCAAGTGAAAATGTCTGGCACGGAAAAGCAAAAGGGTTCCACTTCCAGCCAGAACTCGAGCTCCAAAAAAAAGAAGGAGAAGGTGGCACAGGCCAGCAGTGCCAGAAAACATGTAGCCGCAGCTTCTAATGGTAGAATTCGTAATAGTTGGCCGCAAGCCTCGGATCTCCTTCTTCTGCTGGTTCGGGTGTCAGTGTGTGCCATTGTAATCCTGCCGGTCCATCAGCCGGATCATGTATTGACGTATTGATCATGAAGAACGCCTGGATGCCATTTGTAAAACTTCACTCTGCCGCTGAGGAGTGGACGCCGCGGCCTAGCTTTGTGCGTGCCTGCGTATTACGCAATCGCTAGACAATAGTACGCTGAGGATTTGTACGCAATTTGTACGCTCATGTGTACGTGTTCACATAAGTATCTTACCTTTAACAACTGTATGTTCGTTATTAGTGCGCGAATGTTCGCAGAACACAACAGAATAACGAATGATTTGTACGCAGCTTTGACCGAATAGCTTCGTATTAGGTACGAATCTTTTAAAAAATTTGACGAACATTCGGCAAAGCGAATTTTGGATGATTCGCTCATCTCTAATAGTTGTGATAAGTGGGGCATGATCAGATCATATTATATGACCAATTTTGGAGTCTTGAATCAGTTGAAGGGAATTATTGTCGGTGAGACAAAAGTCTATTGTAGTATAAATATCGCAACCACTTGAATAGAATGTATAATCTTTTTTATTGGCATTTAAACATCTCCAGGTATCATATAGATCGTTAGTAGCAAGCCATGGTTTCAGTGTAGGGGAAGGTCTCCTGACTCTGTTGGTAGCATCCATAAGCGGATCTGCTATTATATTCAAATCACCAAATATTAGTAAATGTCCTTTTCTAATTTTTTTTATCTTTTTTAATATTTTATTTAAAAAACTCATTTGTCCTACATTTGCATACTATGTTGCATATAGTGTATACTATATTATTTATCTTACAAATCAAGGCAAGAAACCTCTCTCTTTTATCTGCAGATACTTCTAATTTTTCAAAGGCTACTGTGTTTCTTATGGCTATACTGACTCCTGCTTTCTTTTTGTCTGTGCAGGAATGAAATATATGTGGATAGTCTTTATGTTTGACCCTAGCTGAATCTTCCTGCATAAGATGAGTCTTTTGTATACACACAATATCTGTATTATTGGATTTAGCTTCTTTCCATAAGGACAGTCTCTTGAATGGATGGTTCAGGCCTTTCACATTCAGAGAGAGGACCTTAATAGTCATTATAAGAAATCAGAATATGCTTACTAAAATGATTAATCCCTTTCAGGTTGAGTGATGTCTTGGGTCTGTGACTGATGTTGGTTGTTGTTCCGTGCAAGATCTTCTGAGGTAATTGATGTTTGTCGTAGGTATTAATGTGGACCTTAGGAGAAACGAAAACACAAAAAAGAGAACAAAACATTCCACCGAAGTGGTTAAACAAAAACATAGTTCGATCCGAGTGACCGACATTTACGGGGTATAGTCTTTTTGGAAATTACAACCTCCTTGTTGCTCCTAGGTTCAGACTTTTTGTGCTTGGCCTTCACATAGAATTCTTCAGGTTCCATTTGTAGATGTAGACCATTCTTCTTGGATCATTATCGCTTCTCTTTCATGTCTTTGAGATTTCAATTCTGTACTATCTAGTAGCCATTGATCTAATAACTTCTGTCCTTGGTCTAGAGTATGAATGATGTGAAGGGTTCCTTCTCTATGGATGAGAAGTTTAGTGGGGAAACCCCATTTATATGGAACTTTATTCGCTTTTAAGCAGGCTGTGAGGGGTTGAAGATTTTTTCTTTCTAGTATTGTCGCTTGAGATAGATCAGTAAAGGGCGATATTTTGTCATATGGTTCTGGTAGGGAGCCTAATTTTCTGGCTGTGATCATGACTTCCTCTTTTACGTGGAAAAAATGAATACGTGCTAGTACGTCTCTGGGTCTTGTCTCCGGTATGGTTTTTGGTTTAGGTAATCTGTGGGCTCTGTCAACAGTTAAATCCAGGTTTGTCGCTTCTGGTAGTAAGGTTTGCATTAAGTTTTGTATATATTTGGAAAGTTCATTTGGAGGTACAGATTCTGCTATTCCTCTAAATTTTATATTATTCCTTCTGGAACGATCTTCCATATCCGCCATTTTTGCTTTCATAGCTGCTATATCCTCGCCGACCAGAGTTGTGAGCGCCTGCATATTCAGCCATTTTACTTTCTATATGTCTCACTCTATCTCTCAAATCATCAATGTTTGCAGATAGGGAGTTGAACATTTTAGTAATATCTGTTTTAATAGATGAGTTTAACGCTAGTAGCATATCTTTCATTAAATTAACAGTGATAGTCTCATTTGAGGTAGGAATATGTTCAAAAACACCCAAAGTTTGTGGTGAAAAAGCTGTATCCCTACCTCATTCCCAGGGAGATATGGATCCTCTCTCCTGGGTCTCTGTTTTGCTGGACTTCGCACTGTTGTGGAATCAGATAAGGCTTCGGGTTGCTGATTGAGCTTAGTCCTGACGCTTCTGCACGTCGCTGGAACGAGGTTAGGTAAGGAGCTCCACTACAGCGCGGCCATCTCTGATGGCAGCAGGCCATGCCCCCCCCCAGATTATTTTAAATCTGTGCCCTTATCTTTTTTTATAATCTTTAAAGGGGTTGTTCGAGTTAAATAAAAACTCAGGTAATCCCTGTAAATGTGCTATAACAACAAAAGAAGACCACTCGTTCATCTCAACAGGCTATAGTCATGAAGTGAGTGGTCACCCCACTTCTTGGGATGGTGATTGGCAGGCTCTTGTGTATGCACTTATACACAGTATCCTAATTTTACACTTAGTAGGAAGAATCGGTCTTCCTCTTCCTGACAGGTTACTATAATTAATTGCAGAAAGTGATGACAATTATTCTGCAGCTCACATTGAACATGGTGTTTGTTCTTAGGGCAGCATGTTTTTACTTTTAATTTTATTTAGTTTTATGGGAAAAGATTCTGTAAAACATGTAATTTATTTTTTTAAATTCCTGCTCATTCTGGGCTATTTGGTTAAAGAGGAGGTCCTATCAGTGTATGACAGCTATGTCTGTATACACAGTCATTGGGGGAGGACTGTCAATCACTTATAGGACCACCTCCTTGACTTCAAAGCACAGAATGAGCATGAGATCTAAATGAATAAATGACAAATTATAGTGAATCTTTTCCCATAAAACTATACATCAATCTGCTAAGTTCCTCCTGCTATATAACATGCTGTCCATAGCTTTCATTGCATTTTCATAGTGACATGTTCTCTTTTAGGGCTCATGCACATAGCCATTTTTGTGGGCTGCAAATTGCAGATCCGCAAAACATGGACTCCGGCCATGTGTGTTCCGCATTTTGCAGAATGGAACATCCTGCCCTCTGTAGAACTGCCCTGTCCTTGCCTGTAAAACGGACAAGAATAGGACATGTAAAATTTCTTTTTTAAGTAAATGGGTCCGCATCTGACCCGCAAAGAATGCAGATTGAATGAGTGACAAAAATCACGGTCATCACTGTCATCAGTGACATGATTTTCTCCCTTACACCACAAAAAGTCTAATCTGATATTTTTTATGGTGGATTTCCATATATTACATGAGTGTATTGCTTTACCATTACTTTCATGCAGTAAGTCTTCCTCAGTCTTGTTCCTCTGTTGTGGGCTAGTACTTGCACTAGAAAATTACAGTGATCAGGATGGCATCTTGATTACAGGCTGCAGCAGAGAGAATCAATTGCTTGGTAATTTCATTACTTTGGAGTTTTTTTTGGTAATAAACAAATTAAGTCATTATGGTGATTGTTAAATAATAGTGTAAAGTGTACACAGCAATAGACTGATCTGTTTACTGACTCCATGTATAGTAGGCCACAAACTAGTTAAGAGGAACATGGTATTGTTTTATTTTATTTTTTTCAGTTGTATTAACAACTGGCAGTTTTTTCATTTATTTGACACAAAGTGATGAGCGAATTTCTTGAATTTCAGATTCAATTCAGCTGAATCGGTCAGAATAATTGGACTAAATTCGACCTTAATGGAAAGTGTTCCAATTGCCCTGAAAAACTGTTGATGACATTCTTCGGTCTCCTAGCACTGTCTGCAACTCATTTCAAGCTCTTTAACTGCAAGCGAGCCTTAGTAATCTTAAAGTGACAGCGGCATATATGGCTATGGGTAAACGCATGACCACTGGTGGTGACCACCTCTGCAGGCAGACTGCACTGTAGAATTTTTTTTTAATAATCTGAAAAATGTTGTCTGCAAATGCCTACCAGTGCATTTATACCCACTGCCTGTGTTCATGTGATCCTCCTTCTTCATCTTTTTTTTTTCTGATCTTCAAAATGGCAGATTCCATTTTAACAAATTCATTTGGGTCAAATTGCCGAAAATTCACCTTTGACCGAAATTTTCGGAAAATTCAGGTCAAATTCTATTCGTTTAGAAAAAGATTCACCATTTTGGCAAAACTTCAACATTTTTCACCATCAAAAAAATCAAAACAAGCAAAGGTATATAGAATCTATTAGATATATATTTCCACTAGGAATTAACAAAAGTATTTAAAGGTATGTGCAAAAGTTTAAAGGACATCTGTCAGCAGATTTGTACCTATGAAACTGGCTGACCTGTTACATGTACACTTGGCAGCTGAAGGCATCTGTGTTGGTCCCATGTTCAAATGTGCCCACATCGCTGGGGAAAATTATGTTTTATTATATGCAAATATCAAAGATAAGTAATACTAACAATTTAACTAACTACAACTAACATTGTGAAAGTGCAGTCTATGGAAGAATATGAAAGTACATTTGCCTAATAATTTATAATTGTACATTTACAGCTATAATCATACATTACTACTGAATAAGCCCATACCTCCCAACCATTCCGGATCTGGTGGGACAGTCCTGGATTTCGGTGGCTGTTCCGTGGTCCTGGGACAGCTGTGGCATGTCACATTCTCAATTTTCTCTGTGTCCTAAGGATGCAGAGACAGTTAAGTGTAATGGTGCAGCAGGGAACTGTCTGCTGGAGCTCTCACCTCTCCTGCAGGGCTCAATAATTGAACACCAAGGCCAGGAAATGATGATGATATCCTGTTCCCTGCGCTCTTCTGCTCAGGACAGCAGGTGTGATGATGTCACTTCATCAAGCCTGCTGCTGGGGAGAGCATGCGTGCTCTGTTCACCAGGGAAACAGGGCAAAGGGAATGTTATTCTTTTCTTTTATTAACAATTCAGGGGCCAGCACTACTGTGCACCAAAGTAGGTATGCTACTGTATGCGGGCACTAAAGGGGGCATTCTACTGTGTGGGGGTATTAAAGGAGGCATTTTACTGTGTGGAGGCACTAAGGGGGCATCATTAGTGCTTGGGAGCACCAATGGGGCATAACTGTTATGTGGTAGCATTAGGGGGGCATAACTACTGTGTAAGGGCACTAACAGGGCATAACTACTGTGAAGGGGCATCAAATTGTGTGGGGACAAAAAGGGGATTGGGTAGCATTGGTGTGTGTATAGATAGACATTGGGTGGAGGTGTGGGCTTAATGGAAAAAATACATGTCTGCAGCTTAATATACTGATATGACCTCATTACCAGCATTTAATGTGAGCCATAGAATGATGATAATAACATTCACAGCAATCAGCTCAAGCACCACCAGAAGGCTTGCGGCCAACTATTACAAACTCTACCAGTAGAAGCTGCAGCTACATGTCCTTTGGCACTGCTGGCCTGTGCCACATTCTCCTTCTTTTTTTTTGGAGCTCGAGTTCTGGCTGGAAGTGGAACCATTTTGCTTTTCCATACCAGACATTTTCACTTGACTGTGGCCCCGCAGGTCTTTGTCTCTCTCCCTGTCTGATTAATATTACTAGCCCTGCACTGGGTCTGCACTTGCCCTGCACTGGCCCTGATATGTGTATTATTATGGATGCCCAGAATAACACCACAATTTCCAGAAAACAGTTCTTTGTCTTTCACAACTTCACAGTGCTTCTGCTCGTTTAAGCAGTCATAGCACAACTGATGTCACTGGCTTACCGAGCCTATGGGCCAATCAGAGCAAGCTCTTTCCACTAGGTCAGGCGACCGCTTTCTTCCCGGGCTTTTTGCCGCCTATTTTCCACACGAATAACGAACTTACAGTAAAAGTTTGCTAATTAACTGAGTACGTATGCAGCAGCGTATAAATTAACTTACGTAGTAAAGTACATAGTGTATGCATACAAAGGTTTAAGAACATTTAAGATTGGAACGGAGCGAATCTGAAAAAATCAGAAAATCCGGATTCGCTTCACAGTAGAAAATTTGTAAGATTCCATACGAATCTACTGTATGAAGCGGTGTCAAGATCAGTGGATGTGGATCCACTGTGTCACGAGAATGTCTTCCCCTAAGGGCGTTGTCTAAGTGTACCTCCCGTTCTTCACAGCACCCCTGATGGTGGGGATAGGCTTTCCCGAGGAGGTACACCAGGTCGCTACCTCTTGGGGTGAGACAATACTCGTGACAGCTGGCCAGACGGACAGAGTACTAAGGTGCAAAACACCAGAGAGACAGATACGCAGGACAGACACTCACCAAGGGAGGAGATGTGGAAGGATGACTGGAGTCAGCAATGCACTCGAAGCAGACCAGAGAGGATCAGCCAGGGGCGGGAATCAGGAACAGGAACCACGAACAGGAGCCAGGAATGGAAGCCAGGTACTGGATAGTAGTGTTCAAACAACAGCAGGACTAGAGCGGTGTTCACACTTCAGCTGGACTAGAGCAGTGTTCACACTTCAGCAGGCCAAGACAGTGTTCACTCTATAGCAGGACTAGAGCGGTGTTCACACTACAGCAGGACTAAGGCAATACGGGAACCTTCGCAAGTCATGATGACTTATAACGCTCAGGCAAGGAGTAAGTGTCCAAGGAGGATTTATATAGTTACAGAGGGGAGGAACCAATTAAGGAGCTGACCTAATAAAATGCATCACCTGGAGCCCAAGGCAAGAGAACAAGACTTCACACTGACCAAGCAACAAACATCACAGCAGCAAAGAGCGAGAACGCCGGCCGCAGCGGTAAGTACGCGTGCGCCGCCTGGGACCCCCGGGAGGCGTTACAAGCGGCGAATAGATTCGCTCATCTCTGGTAGATACAGAGAGGAGAGGAAGAATACTTTAGAGCCTCTGCTCCAGGTAAAATTCTCCAGAACGACCAACTCCCGTGACCCTCAAGAAAATACTTGAGAGACTGTAAGGTGGTGGAACAGCCTCCATTTTGTGAATGCACCTGTCCCTGTAATTATAATTCTTATTACATAGTAACATAGTAACATAGTTTATAAGGCCGAAAAAAGACATCTGTCCATCCAGTTCGGCCTGTTTTCCTACAAGTTGATCCAGAGGAAGGCAAAAAAACCCTGTGAGGTAGAAGCCAGTTTTCCCCACTTTAGGGAAAAAAATTCCTTCCCGACTCCAATCAGGCAATCAGAATTACTCCCTGGATCAACGACCCCTCTCTAGTAACTATAACCTGTAATATTATTACCCTCCAAAAATACATCCAGGCCCCTCTTGAACTCTTTTAGTGAACTTACCATCACCACCTCCTCAGGCAGAGAGTTCCATAGTCTCACTGCTCTTACCGTAAAGAATGTTTATGTACAAACCTTCTTTCCTCCAGACGCAGAGGATGGCCCCTCGTCACAGTCACAGTCCTGGGGATAAATAGATCGTGGGAGAGATCTCTGTACTGACCTCTGATATATTTATACATAGTTATTAGATCTCCCCTCAGTCGTCTTTTTTCTAAAGTGAATAAGCCTAATTTTGATAATCTTTCTGGGTACTGTAGTCCACCCATTCCAGTTATTACTTTAGTTGCCCTCCTCTGAACCCTCTCCAGCTCTGCTATGTCTGCCTTGTTCACAGGAGCCCAGAACTGTACACAGTACTCCACGTGTGGTCTGACTAGTGATTTGTAAAGTGGCAGGACTATGTTCTCATCATGGGCATCTATGCCTCTTTTGATGCAGCCCATTATATTATTGGCCTTGGCAGCAGCTGTCTGACACTGGTTTCTGCAGCTTAGATTTCTGTTCACTAAAATTCCTAGGTCCTTTTCTATGTCAGAGTTACCCAATATTTTACCATTTAGTATGTACTGGTGACTTGCATTATTCCTTCCCATATGCATAACTTTACATTTGTCAATGTTAAACCTCATCTGCCACTTCTCTGCCCAAGCCTCCAGTCTATCCAGATCCATCTGTAGCAGTGTACTGTCCTCTTCTGTGTTAATTACTTTACACAGTTTAGTGTCATCTGCAAAAATTGATATTTTACTGTGCAAGCCTTCTACAAGATCATTAATAAATATATTGAAGAGGATAGGGCCCAATACTGACCCCTGTGGTACCCCACTAGTTACAGTGACCCAATCTGAGTATGTACCATTAATAACCACCCTCTGTTTTCTATCACTGAGCCAGTTACTTACCCACATACAGACATTTTCTCCCAGGCCAAGCATTCTCATCTTATATACTAACCTTTTATGTGGTACAGTGTCAAATGCTTTGGAGAAGTCCAGATATACGACATCCATTGATTCGCTGCGGTCTAGTCTAGAACTTACCTCCTCATAGAAACTGATTAAATTGGTTTGACATGACTGATCCCTCATGAAGCCATGCTGATATGGAGTAATTTGCTTATTTTCATTGAGGTACTCCAAGATAGCATCTCTTAGAAAACCCTCAAACAGTTTACCCATGACAGATGTTAAACTTACCGGCCTATAGTTCCCGGGCTCTGTTTTTGGACCCTTTTTGAATATTGGCACCACATTTGCTATGCGCCAATCCTGTGGAACACTCCCTGTCAGTATAGAGTCCTTAAATATCAGAAATAAGGGTCTGGCGATGACATTACTTAATTCTCTTAGGATACGGGGGTGTATGCCATCCGGTCCTGGCGATTTGTCTATTTTAATCTTTTTAAGACGCAGCTCTACTTCTTCCTGGGTCAGACAGGGCACTTTTAATGGGGAATTTACTTTTATATTCTGAATTTCATCTGACAGTTTATTTTCCTCAGTGAATACAGTGGAGAAAAAGATATTTAGTAGCTTTGCTTTCTCCTCATCGCTCTCTGCAACTCCCCCCTCATTACTCTGTAAGGGGCCGACACCTTCAGGTTTATACTTTTTACCATTTATATAATTAAAGAACATTTTAGGGTTAGTTTTACTTTCTTTGGCGATTAATCTCTCGGTCTCTAGTTTGGATGTTTTTATTTGTCTTTTGCATATTCTATTTTTTTCCTTGTAGTTTTTCAGTGCTTCCTCGCTCCCCTCCTGTTTTAGTGATTTAAATGCTTTCTGTTTGTCATTTATTGCTTTCTTTACAGTTCTGTTTATCCACATTGGTTTTTTCTTGTTCCTTAACGTTTTATTCCCATAAGGTATGTACCTCTCACAATTAGATATTAGGATGCTTTTAAAAATATCCCATTTTGTGGCTGTATTTTTATTTTTGAGGACTTTGTCCCAGTTAGTTAGGCCTATGGCCTCTCTTAGTTGGCTAAATTTAGCTTTTTTGAAGTTAGGTATTTTTGTTCCTCCCTGAAGAAACGCTCTTTTAAATGACAATTGGAAGGTTATTATATTATGGTCACTATTTCCTAGGAGTCCCCCGACCTGCACATCTGTTATTCTGTCAGGTCTATTGGTTAATACTAAGTCCAGTATGGCCGTCCCTCTAGTCGGGTCCTGAACCAGTTGGGAAAGGTAATTGTCTTTGGTTATTTCCAAGAACCTGTTTCCTTTATGAGATATACAGGTTTCAGTTTTCCAGTCTATATCTGGGTAGTTGAAATCCCCCATAATAACGACCTCATTATGATTTGCCACCTCGTCTATTTCGTTTAGAAGTAGATTTTCTATGGGCTCTGGTATACTAGGGGGTTTATAATAAACTCCTATTAGTATTTTATTATTGTTTTTGGCTCCACTTATTTCTACCCACAGTGACTCCACATCTTCATGTCCCTCACTTATATCTTCCCGCAGTGTGGGCTTTAGACAGGACTTTACATAAAGGCAGACCCCTCCCCCTCTACGGTTTTGGTGATCCTTTCTAAAAAAGACTGTAACCCTGTACGTTAACTGCCCAGTCATAGGTATCATTCAGCCATGTCTCAGTTATTCCCACTATGTCATAGTCCTCCTCACACATCACTAATTCCAGTTCACCAATTTTATTAGTCAGGCTTCTGGCATTAGTGTACATACACTTAAGAGGTCTATGTATATTTTTTACCCCCCTTTTTAAATTACTATTACCTGTGAAGTGAATATCTGGGGTTTTTGGGTTACTTTGGTTGATGTTTTGCCCAATATTCTCCCTACATTCCTCACTAATCCCAACCCCCACTAACCCCCCACTCTCCCCGACTATGACCCACTCTCTATCTACACTATCTATCCCCTTATTAGTATTACCCCCCACCCTCCCCCCAGATCCTAGTTTAAAAGCTCCTCCAGCCGTCTAACCATTTTTTCCCCCAGGGCAGTTGCACCCTCCCCATTAAGGTGCAGCCCATCCCTACTGTAGAGTCTGTAGCCGACAGAGAAGTCGGCCCAGTTCTCCATGAACCCAAACCCTTCCTTCCTGCACCAGCCTCTGAGCCACTTATTTAACTCCCTAATCTCCCGTTGTCTCTCTAGTGACGCTCGTGGCACTGGTAGTATTTCTGAAAACACTACCTTGGAGGTCCTGGACTTGAGCTTCTCTCCTAGTTCCCTAAAATCATTTTTAAGGACCTTCCATCTCCCCCTGACTTTGTCATTGGTGCCAATGTGTACCATGACCGCCGGGTCTTCCCCAGCCCCACCCAGCAATCTGTCAATCCGATCCGCGATATGCCGAACCCGAGCACCCGGGAGACAACACACTGTTCGGCATTCACGGTCTCGGCGACAGATGACCCTGTCTGTCCGCCTAATTATAGAGTCCCCTACCACCAGCATCTGTCTGGCCTTTGCTGCTCTCCTTTTCCCATCCTTCCTGCAGCGGTCATCCTCCTGGTTACTAGGAGAAACGACCTGCTGCAGTGTCGCTGGTCCTGGGCTTTCATCCCTAATATCAGCCAAACAGGCATATTTACTAGGGTGTTCCAGCTCAGGACTAGCCTCCCTGGCACTTTTCCCTCTACCCCTCCTTACTACATTAACCCAACTGCTGACCTGATAGTCCTGCTCTTGCCCATCTCCTCCCTCCTCCTCTTCACTGACCCCAGCCAGTGCCTGCACTGTGAGGTCTAAGCCTCTCTCCAGGTGTTCAATGCCCCTAAGTATGCCAAGCTGCTTATTTAGATCCAAGATCTGGGCTTCCAAATATGCAACGTGATTGCATCTAGTGCAAATGTATTCACCCTCGAATGGTTCTTCAAGGCATGCATACATTGCACAGGACACACACTTAGTAGCATTGTCCATGGAGCACCTGCTAGATGGGGATATACAGTACAGTACAGAAAGACAGTAAATATATGATTAGGGTTTGCTGTAGCTGGAGGACTACAAATCAAGTTAACACACAAGGAAAATCTCTCCCACCTTACTTTTTTCTCCTTGTCTTAAACTCCGGTTTTTTAACTCCACTTATACACAGCCCAATTACAAAGCAAGCCCAAAGTCAGAGCAAGCTCTATAAGAGTTTAACTATGTAATTTATAGCACCTGGGATTGCTAACCACTCCCCTTCACCAGGTACACAGCAGAGAAAAAAATGGGTTTAAATGTTTTAACCAAATGCAACCACTAAACAAAGACCGTTGCAATCAACTAGACAGTTATTTGCAGTCACTCCCACAAATTCACACTCAGTACCAGAACTCCGGTTTTTTAACTCCACTTATACACAGCCCACTTACAAAGCAAGCCCAAAGTCAGAGCAAGCTCTATAAGAGTTTAGCTACGTAATTTATAGCACCTGGGATTGCTAACCACTCCCCTTCACCAGGTACACAGCAGAGAAAAAAAAAAGGGTTTAAATGTTATAACCAAATGCAACCACTAAATAAACAAAGACCTTTGCAATCAACTAGACAGTTATTTGCAGTCACTCCCACAAATTCACACTTAGTACCAGAACTCCGGTTTTTTAACTCCACTTATACACAGCCCACTTACAAAGCAAGCCCAAAGTCAGAGCTGACATTTCTTTGTTTGCCACAAGATGTCACTGTTTACCACAGGAAAGACTATAGCTCCCTTGAGCAATGACAAAGAGACCCTGTTCGGCGGAGGTGGAGCTTGAGACAGGAGGAGTGTGTGGCAGCCATCTTGGCAGTGCTGCTGCAGAAAGCCAGAGGAGAAGGAGCTACTGACTGAGTGTTCTAGTGTGATCTACAAGTAGACTATTCCCTAAGGGAGCAAGACTCTGCAAGGAGACCTGGAACAGAGACTGTTGCAGGGTTACAGACCAGAAGGGGAGAACTACCATCAGGAGCCCTGCTGAGAGGACAAGTGGAAGCGTCAGTGAGACTGCGTGGTTGCCGGATGAGATCCTCTACCAGTCACTTCTGAAAGTTAAGGTACCCAACGGACCCAGGTCAGTGAAAGAACTAAGGCCCACTGTGCAGACACAGTGGGTAACCGTGCACACACCGCATTACGCTATTGGCGCCAATTCAGTAGCTACGGGGTAAAAGCCTGAAGATTAAACAGTTGGTTGATAGGCTGCAAGCTACCTTGCTACAGAAGTGGGGTTTACTGTGTCAAACAACTGGTTATATTCTTTCTGAGGTTTAGTGTTGATTGGTTAAGTTTGTAAGTGCTTGTGTTATACCGCCGGCGCTCCTGAACCACACTTACAGAATTGTTTGCAGTGATTAGGGTATTAAAAGGTACAGCTGATGGGTTGCTCTAACCTGCAGATAGGCAAAACTGTGGAGAAGCCTGGGCACACACTGATAGAGCGCCGTTCTGTGTAACACAAGTGCCTCAGTTTCCGGCTGAGTGTATGTATATGTGCTTGGGATATTTCCTTAGTAAAATCTTGTTTTTGCCAATCTGAGTTGGAGTTTCCTTCCTTGTCTGTGACTTCGCTGTATCCTGGGGAGTCCACCCCTATACACGGCTTACAAGACCAAACAGCAGAGTGAACAGCTGAAAATTACCAACACTGCTATAAGGTAAGGGACTATGACTCCAAAACTACCACTAGACCGGTTAAAGTTCAAGTTTATACCTGATACTGGAAACTTATACCAAAGAGTGCTAAGTTGCAGCAATCCAACTTGCCTCCATAACCCCTTTACTGGTGCCAGAAACTGCACTTTGAATCTGCTGCTATTGAATGTGCCAAAAATGATACTTTGCACTTATGTTCACTCTTGGCCTCATTCTTCAGCCTACATTTCTATTGCACCAATCTCTAGGGAGCAAGGGCCTGAGGGAGTACACAAATTACTTCTCCAATCCTCTGCACCAGCTCTTTGGGACCCACTGCAACTTTTCCACAGGTCTTTACTTGCTTCAGGGCACCGGAGCTAGGAAATACCTACCCCTGCTCCAGACTACTCCTCTCCATTGTTGTGTTCAGCTGTTCTGTGGCGATATCTATGCCCTGAGGTGATGTATCCTTAAGGCTAGTACCTCACACCTCTAATTCTGACATAAATGCAGCAGTATGGATAGATCTGTCTCCAGCAACAGCTCCCCAATGCACACTTTCTACCTGAATACTACTGACTCTATAGAAGTGTAGGACACTGCTATTTATCATCTATCACTTGAGGACCAGCATAAGTAGATCAAGAGATCAAAAGGACAGGCATATTACCCAACAGCAAGGGCCTATTTTGCAACTTTTTAAATGACCGTGGGACAATATCTTGTTGCCTTGGCTTTTTGCTCTGTTCAACTCTTTGGCATGTCAAGGTAGTGGTAGGAGCAAGGTTATGACTAGTGATGATCGAGCACCGCAAAGCTCGGGTGCTGTGGCCGAGTATAATGGAAGTCAATGGGAGAAGACCAGGCACCCCCTGCTCTGCAGAGGGGAGGGTGTCTGGTTCATAGGGAAATGTGAGAAATGGTTTGGGAACAGCATGGGGAGGATGTCTGGATGCATCTTGGACACCGAAGTCGCTGCTATTAACGATGATGTCCGACTATTACGCCACTTTTACAGAATGACAAAAATACCCCCCCCCAAAACCCAAGATAACATCGATTTTACAGGAAATATTGTTAGGAAACATATATTTACTTGTACGTTAAGCTCAAGTGCTGCCAAAAATTAGACAGATGAGGCACTCCGATACAACTGGTATATCACATAAAGGAGGGCACAGAGGTCAGACATCAATGCCCACTTGTCGCTTGTGAAGAGCGGAAGCTGACTAGAAATGCACCAACCATGTTGCAGCTGGTATTCTGCTACTGCCCTCTGCTGCTCACAAAGCCTGCCCAACATGTGGAAGGTGGAATTCCAGCACGTGCTCAGGTCGCACAGCAGTCAGTGAGCTGGCAACCGCAAGCGCTGCTGCAGCGTTGCCAGGCCGGCTGAAGCTGTAGGTGACTTGCGGAAATGGGCACACAGGCGATGCACCTTCACCAGTAGCTAAAGCAAATTGGGGTAGGTTTTCAGAGACCGCTGAACCACTAAGTTGAACACATGGGCCAGGCATGGTATGTGTGTGAGGTTAGCCAGCTCCAAAGCCGCCACCAAGTTGCAGCTGTTATCAGATACAACCATGCCTGGCTGTAGGTTGACTGGCAAGAGCCACAGCTCAGCCTGTTCCCTTATGCCCTGCCACAGCTCTGCGGCGGTGTGCTGTTTGTCACCTAGGCAAATAAGCTTCAGCACGGCCTGTTGCCACTTCCCGACTGCTGTGCTACACTGCTTCCAGCTACTGACAGAAGTCTGACTGGTGCTGCAAGATGGCAATTCTGCATGAGAAGTGGAGGAAGAGAAGGAGGGGTTGCAGCCGCTACTGGTGGTGGCGGAAATCCGGATGGAAGTAGGGCCCACAATCCTCGGGGTGGGTAGCACCTGTGCCATCCCAGGGTATACGACTCGCTCCCAGCCTCCACAACATTCACCCAGTGTGCCGTCAGGGAAATGTAGCATCCCTGGCCAGAAGCGCTTGTCCATGTGTCAGTTGTTAAGTGGACCTTGCCAGTAACTGCGTTGGTCAGGGCACGGGTTATGTTTCTGGACACATGCTGGTGTAAAGAGTGGACTGCACACCGGGAAAAATAGTGACGGCTGGGGACTGCATAACGAGGGACAGCCGCCGCCATCAGGCTGCGAAAAGCCTCAGTGTCCACCAGCCTAAACAGCAACATTTCCCAGGCCAGCAATTTTGAAAGTTGCGCGTTTAGAGCTATGGCCTGTGGGTGGGTGGCAGGGTATTTGCGCTTGCGTTCAAATGCCTGGGGTAAGGACATTTAAACGCTGCACTGGGACATCGAAGTGGACGTGCTGGCTGATGGTTCCTGCGAAGGTCCAGGTGCAGGGCAGGAGGCATCTAGGCCTGTGTCATGGACAGCAGGTAACAGAGGGGAAGAGGAGGCAGTGGTGTGATCTGCACACACAGATCGTGGACCCAGGCGTTCGGCCCACCTATTAGGGTGCTTTGCTGCCATGTGGCGAATAATGCTGGTGGTGGTCAGTTTGCTGGTGTTTACGCCCCTGCTCATCTTGGTACAGCGCAGGTTACAAATTACAATCAGTTTATTGTCAGCACTTTCCTCAAAAAAACGCCAAACTGCAGAACACCTAACCCTTGGCAAGGGAGATTGCTGCAAGGGGCTTTTCCAGGGAACAGTTGTGGGCCTGGTTGCCATGGCCCGCCTTCTCTCTTTTGCCACCCCACTGCCTCTTCCAGCCTGTTGCGGTGCTGCGGATCCCTCCCCCTCTGTACTGCTGTCCTCGCTAGGCTTGCCACCTTCCCAGGTTGGGTCAGCAATTTCATCGTCCACCACCTCGTCTTCCACATCCTCACTCTGGTCCTCCTCCTGACATGGTGAACTAACAAGAACCTGACTTAACTGCGTCTCCTCCTCATCATCCACCTCTTGAAGCACTAGTTGCCCTTGACTTATTGGCAACTGTGTCTCATCATCATCATGCACCTCGTGAGATGCTACTTGCCGTTCCCCACCGTCATCTTCTTCAGACTGTGATGCTCATGAGTTTGGGAATCAGGGCACAATATCTCCTCATATCCCACTTCAAGTGGCCTTGGCGAGAGGCCCAATCCAAGAAACGGTGATGAAAAAAGCTCCTCGGAATATCCGAATGTGGGATTACTTCTTTGCCCAGACTCTGCATGGTGGGAGGAAGGAGGATCAGGGTGAGGATGTGTTTGCCCAGACTCTTGGCTACTGAGACTGGACTTTGTGGAAGAGAGGGTGGTGCTTAACCGACTGGAAGCATTATCAGCTGAAATCCAACCCACTACCTGCTCGACTGGTGTGGCGACAAGAGTTGTGTCTTGCGCCGCCCTGCAAACTGTGACATGAAGCTAGGAGTTTTGTATGACTTTGTTTCTTGGGCTCTACCGGCAGGCACAGTTTCACCGCGCCCAGAGCCATGGCCTCTGCGTTCACCATAAGCAGCACTCCCACTTCCCCATCCCTTTCTGCTCACCTTTTATATAGTATATATGCAACTTTGTCACAAGTACAGTAGTGCAGATTTTTATCAAGTGTATGATCAGAAAAATTTCACCGAATGTCAAGTATTTACAATGCGCAAACGTTATAGAGCAGCCGCAAAAGAGGAACAGCGGCCTAAATTAACGGTAGAAAAAATACCAATGGATGTCAGGTATATGGACTTTTGAAAGGTTCTAATACACACGCTGTGCACGTAGTGGTAGTGTCAGGCACACTTGCGTTCTTTTTGCCCCAAAAGAAAAAAAAAATGCAGCCAGATTTAACAATGGACTTTTGTGTCTTTTGAACAGAACTACTAGCCCTACCTAGCCAAATCCTATCCCTACAGTATAAGTCCCTCCTTGCGCAAGTTATACTGCAGACGCAAATGAGGAACTGCAGCCTAAATTAACGGTAGAAAAAATACCAACGGATGTCAGGTATATAGACTTTTGAAAGGTTCTAATACACACGTTGTGCACGTAGTGGTAGTGTCAGGCACACTTGCCTTCTTTTTGCCCCAAAAGAAAAAAAATGCAGCCAGATTTAACAATGAACTTTTGTGTCTTTTGAACAGAACTACTAGCCCTACCTAGCCAAATCCTATCCCTACAGTATAAGTCCCTCTTTGCACAAGTTATACTGCAGACGGAAAAGAGGTACTGCGGGCTTAACAGCAGAAATAATAGCAAAGGACGTCAGGTATATAGTATACAGAGAGTAATACAGCATGCAGCAGCTGCACAAGTGGCGTTAATAGCAGGCCACCTAGCGCTCTCCCTGGCTCGGTATGAGCCGGTCACGTGTCACCAGGTGCTTTATACGCGATTACGCGTTCCCGGCCATCCAATCAGTGTAATGCCAGTAGCAAACATGGCTACTGGCATTACAGTGAATGCCAGCACCTTCCCGCACGCTAATTGGCTAATTAGCATGCGGGGAGGGGACTCGAGCATGGTCACGAGCACCAGCATGTTCGGCCAAATATTATATTCGTAACACATATTAGTAACACTAGTTATGACATTGAACTTGACAAATCTACCAATGTTTACGGCTTGAAACTGGTGTAAATGTTGGTGAAAAACTACTCCAATCGGGGTCTGGAGTAGTTCTTACACCTGGCACACAAACAGCCAAAGGTGTGCCTAATTTATGATGATATGAAAATCTCATCATAAGTTAGGCGCATCTTCTTCCAAAGGGAAAGTAAAGACCAGTGTAAAAAGCTGGTCTTTGTAAGGCCCCTTTCACACGAGCGAGTTTTCCGCGCGGGTGCAATGCGTGACGTGAAAGCATAGCACCCACACTGAATACTGACCTATTCATTTTAATGGGTCTGTGTACATGAGCGTTTTTTCACGCATCAGTTCTGCGTTGCGTGAAAAACGCAGCATGTTCTATATTCCGCGTTTTTCACGCAGCCCTGGCCCCATGGGGCTTCAGTGAAAAACGCATTGCATCCTGAAGCAAGTGCGGATGCAATGCGTTTTTCACTGATGGTTGCTAAGAGATGTTGTTTGTAAACCTTCAGTTTTTTATCACGTGCATGAAAAACGCATCAAAACGCATTGCACCTGTGCGGAAAAAACTGAACAACTGAACGCAATCACAGACAAAACTGATTGAACTTGCTTGCAAAATGGTGCGAGTTTCCCTGAACGCATCCGGACCTAATCCGTCACACTCATGTGAAAGAGGCCTAAATGAACCAAATGCCAGAACCAAGGAAGATGTGACTTTAAGGCCTCTTTCACACGGGCGTCACGGATTCAGTCCGGACGCGTTCCGGAAAATCCGCACGCGTTTTGATGCGTTTTTCACGCGCATGATAAAAAACTGAATGTTTACAAACAACATCTCTTAGCAACCATCAGTGAATTACACATTGCATCCGCACTTGCGTGCGGATGCAATGCGTTATTCACGCAGCCCCATTCACTTCAATGGGGCCAGGGCTGCGTGAAAAACGCAGAATATAGAACATGCTGCGATTTTCACGCAACGGCGAACTGATGCGTGAAAAAATTCGCCCATATGAAAAGCCCCATTGAAATGAATGGGTCAGGATTCAGTGCGGGTGCAATGCGTTCGCAAAAATGGGCCTAAAGGTATGCCACCAGTTTTTATTCTATGAGCATGGACAGGTCCTTTTTAAGAACAGCTCACCCTGAGGTATATTTGGTAAGTCTGTCTAATGCATTGAAATACTGAAGTTATTCAACAACTGAGAGGAAGATTTATTAAAACTGATATAAAGAGAAAACTGGCTAACTTGCCAATAGCAACCAATCAGATTCAACCTTTCCTTTTCCAAAGGAGCTCTAAAAACAAAAGGTGAAATCTGACCAGTTGCTATGAGCAACTGAGCAAGTTTTCCTTTGCACTGGTTGTGATAAATCTCCCCCTTAGAAGATTTGCATCCAGCATAAAATCTAAAAGGAAGTAGATTTCACATATTACACTATAGGACAGCATAAACACTTTGACACAAATCAGCATAAAAAAGCTCAAATTAAAAAAAACTAATGTCATAAAGATCAAGTGAAAGAATCAGTTCATTAGGTGATTGATTAGGGTCCTAATGTATAGAATATTAAGTAAGCCATTTATTACTGGATTTGTGCCACATAAGCTGATAAAATATAAGCCTTTATGAGTTTCAAATTTGTGAGAAAAGATTTCCAAATTTCCAAGAATTGCTGCAATATTTATAACCTTCCTGGAGCATCCCTAGCCAGCATTAACATCATAGCAAGGTCGTTTCATGCACATAGATATTTCTAGAAAATGTCTCATTTTTACTTGCTGCAATGCACATTACTGAGTTTTCCAAAAATAAAAGTCAAATCCCTGGTAGGTGAGGTCAGAGTCAGACATTTATACATATTTATAAAAAATGCTATTTTGCTTTTAGTTTTTAGATTGCTTTTCGTGTTTCAGCAGAAATGGTGCAGAGTTACTCAGCAAACTATGCAAATTTTAATGGGACAAACTGTGTTGAATGGGTGTACACGGAACATGTCACTTGTGAAATGTATTATGTGATTAGACACTTTTTATGCTTCCCTTGAGAGTTTTGAAAAGTGAATAGAACAAAGAGTTTGGGGCCAGGAGGAGTTATAAAATGGGAAAGCTTTTTTAATGGTGTGCATCAAATCAAATCTTCTAGGTATACTTACAGCTTTTGAAGGAGCTCAGCAAGGAGGTTGTTCTAAGCATCTTGAAGAACTAACCACAGGTCCTTTGTGAATATACACTAGAGTGAGTTGCCAGAGCCCAGAACAAGACAGGAATTGCTCCCCCTAACCTGTAGGCATGCCCAATTTTATAGAACCATGTCCTGTTTAGGGCCTTAGGCCCACTCAAAATAATTCTATTTAGGCACCCACAGGAAAAAATTTCCTCAGCACCACTGAGTAGTGTTCCTATTTAGGCCTACACAATAATATTTCCGAATTATTACTGTGGGGGGAGGGGGAGCTAAATTTGAATACTGGTTGGGCCATGAAGCCTAAATGATGATTCTGCCTGCCGCACTCATTAAAATCTACCCTTTGTTCCCCTTAACCTTAAAAAAAAATAAAAATACTCACCTCCCCTTCCTCTATGCACCTCCTATGTATTTTCTGCAGCCTACGGGATAGAGCCAGATGCATGTGCATGGTGCACTGAATCACAACCTGTTTTAGGACTTGTCTGTGACCTATGGGTGATTTGGGTGTGCACAACTTGATGGCTCATGTGTATGTGCTATACATCAGAACAGGGTACTTCAGGGCCAATATAAGGTGTTTTGGTGCCCTAGGCAGTTAAGGCAAATTGTGCCCCCTTCCTGTCCCAGGGCTTCCAGACCCAATCAGAAGTGATGATGTGATATCCATCGGTCACGTGACGACTAAGGCCTCTTTCACACCAGCGGCATCACGGATCCGGCGGGTGAAGGGTGCCGCCGGATCCGTGCTGCTGCAGGTACACGTGTGGGGCCAGAGCAGCGCATACACATACACACACATACACAGACACATAAACATACACATATACTTACCTGTTCCAGCAGCTCCCGACCTGTCTCAGCTCCGGACCTGACCAGCGATGAGAAGGAGGATGGCGCGTACAAGGGTAAGTTTACCCACAGCGCCACCTGCTGGAGGGAGGGGAAATTGCAGGGATACGGATCCGTCATGAACTCCATTGAAAGTCAATGGAGGACTGATCCGTTTACCATTGTGTCACACCAAACGGATCCGTCCCCATTGACTTGCATTGGGGGTCATTCCGGATCCGTCTTGGTGCGGATGCCCAGACTGGAGAGCAAACCGCAGCATGTTGCGGTTTGCTCTCCGGTCTGTATACTGAAGAGAACTGAACGGAATGCATTTAGGAGCATTCCGTTCTCTTCAGTTCAGTTTTGTCCCCATTGACAATGAATGGGGACAAAACTAAAGCGTTTTATTCCGGTATTTAGCCCCTATGACGGAACTCTATACCGGAATAAAACAACGCTAGTGTTAAAGTAGCCTAAGTCAATCACTGACCTCAATGGTCATCTGCCACTCAAGCATATGTTACCATAGAGGCCAAATATTGGCTGAGATGGCACATAAATGACAGACGTTACGTCATCACTTCCAATCCAATGGGGACCGGATTCACAACGCTGGAATAGAAGGATCTTTATCAGGTAAATAAAGCATTTTTCTTTGTTTATAAGCCTGTCTGCTCCCCTGAAGGTTTTCAAAACTCTCAGACAACCCCATAAAAGGGACTTTTTTTTTTAAATGTCCCTACCCCTGTATCCTGGTCCCTGCACTGATGGGGCTACATGCACAGTTGCAGCCAATCACTGGCCTCACTGGTAACATGTCCCCAAGTGGCACATGACCTAGCAGTGACGTGCTGCTCAGGGATACATTACCACTCATTTCAGCATTTAAAGTTTTAAAATTATATAACACCTACGGTTGCTGATCAGCAACCTTCAGCACTCCAGCTGTTGTGAAACTACTACATCCAGCATGCACACTTACTTGTAATGCCCATAGAGGTGAAAGGGGGATTCTGGGGTTGTACATCATTTCAGAACAGATGGAGTGGTTGCTGATCCCTGTACTACATTAATACAATAACTGTGCATATATTCGTCTGTGTTAGGTGAGGCAGTGTCTATGTTAGGTGCCAGTGAGGAACCTGGGCAGATGGGGGAGCAGAGGAGGCACTGAGGCACTTGGGGCAGAAGAGAGAAGAAGGGACTGTGAGGCACCTGGGGCAGGGGGGAGCAGAAGAGGCAGTGAGGCACTTGGGACAGGGAGGAGAAGAGGGGGCAGTGAGGCAACTGGGGGTGGAGGAGAAGGAACAGTGAGGAATCTGGGGACAATGGTGCAGAGAAGGGAGAAGAAGCATCTAGTCTAGGGGAGGAAGTGAGATGGAAGCTACTTGCGCTCACTCAGAAAGAATCGCTAACTCTGTGAGAAATTTACATAGAGAAAACCATATCTTTTTCACAGTATTTCAGGAGGAGAGAACGGAAAGAACTAGAAGGTCCAGAATCTGCATTCCAAGAATTGGAGTCAGTCAACAAAGTATTTGCTGTTTAAGGCTGTTGCAGACTTTATTGCAATGAGAGTGAATTGGTTAAACCACCTTTTACTCTTAGACACTGTCTGACCCATCGTATCTTAATCCTGTACCCTTGCAAGAACCTTATTGCCAGCCATAGATTTTGCAGAAAGAGACTTTGGGAAGATAGAGGGAAGGAGTACTACAACCCCCATTCTGGCCTATAACCAGGGCCATAGCTAAAGGCTCATGGGCCCTGGTGCAAGAGTTCAGCTTGGGCCCCCCTTTCCGTCAGTGCATTGTGGCAAGGGGCAGGGGTGCACTGAGCCTTTCTACCGCCTGAGGCGAAAATTGAAACAGCACCCCACCTGCCAAATTCTCAACTTAAAGGGAACCTGTCATCTCCAAAACACCCCCTGAACTAGAGTAAGTGTTGCATAGTGTAAGTGATGCTCGCTTCCATTCCGACGCTGTGCTCCCACAAACCTGCAGTAAAATGCACTCACTGGACTCCAGTGCTCACTCACATAATGGAGAGAAATCAAAGAAGAGTCCTCTCAATGCATTTTACTGCAGGTTTGTCGGAGCACTGCGTCAGAATAGAAGTGAGTATGAAGATAAAACTTACATATTCGGATTCAGTATCATTTACACTATACAACGCTTACTCTAGTTCAGGGGGTGTTTCGGAGATGACAGGTTCCCTTTAAGCCCTTTCCTCCAGCCCTACTGTTAAAGACATGCAAGGTAATACTGTGCAACATGCCTCTTACATCCAGTGATGTCTCCTCTAATGTAGATATTCTCTTTCAACAACTTCTCCTTTCAGAACAGACCGCCATGATGATTTCTTTCAGCCATCTCTCGTCTCTGCAGAGTTTAACAGACATCTTAGTTTCCTACTTTTCCATCATCCTGCCACTGCACCTGCTGTGCTCCCCAATACTATACTGCAGAAACAATCCCCCTGAACATACTAGTACCACACAGATAGTGCCCTTTTCAATAATTATTTGCACTTGAGATCGTTGCGACCCCATATAGATACGTCAGTTTCTATACCAATACATTGCTATCTGGGAAGATTTCCAGTGTCATTTATTTGGAACTGTGTTTTGATACCATTGGGTGTACAACAACTCCCATTCTGCACTTTAGTAAACAACTGGCCTGGTTATTGATTGTCCCCTAAGGGACGAAAGGGAGGACAGGGCACTCCTTGTACTTGTTGCCATGAAGAAAAGTGCACACCACTGTCAACAGCTGGGACAGTTATTACAGGCAGTGACAGTACATGTCACTCAGTCAATGTTGTGCACGGCAGCAGCGATGCTGCACCACAGCAATGAATCCAGTTCCTCTTCATTATTCCATGTTTGTGTTGGTCTGGTTCCCAGACTAGATGGTTATCCACCTCCTCTACATCCTCCCCAATGGACATTCCTATGCCTGATAGAAAAAGCTCTTTCATATGTGTAAACTGCAGCATGGCAAAACTGATGAGGTCTTAGAACTGATGAGTTTGAATGGGAGTATAAAGCAGCATAAAGGTCATTTGTCAAGTGTGCAGAGTGTCTTAAATGGGTTGTCCAAGTTATTTTTTCTTCCTTGTATGTTTCTAACTAGGCAAATGTAATGTTTTTTCAATGCACTTACTTTACTTCAGAGACCCTTTTCTCAGATTTCACTGAGGGTCACATGACCTGTGATGTCAGCTTCTCTCCCTGCTCTGATGATATTTCGTGCACAAGCAGATAAGAGTCTGTACACAAGATGTCACTGTGCTGCCCCCGCTGCTGCTCTCTCCCTGGATTCTTTCAGATAAAATTTTAACCCCTTCAGCCAGCACAGACTCAAGGCTGCACGCAGTGAGGAGACAAATGCTGGGCACAGGAGCTGACAGACTAGAGAAGATCTGCAGAGCAATGCACAAGAAAGGTAGGGGGAAGTTCCTGTGTGCATCAGCAGTGTCATTGTACAGCTGGGACTTGTAGTCCTACACATACAACATGCTGTTGAGTATCCTAGCAGTCAGACATATCACTCATGGTAGCACTTGTATTCACTCCTTTTGCAGAGCAGGGGGAGGGGCAGAGATTGTTGTTATTGCATGTAACTATAGTCCAGAACAGAACCAGGGAAATGACGAAATATATATATTTTTATTGCCTGAAACTTGCTTAACTTAGTTATATATTGCTGCCCATCAGATTTGCAGTGCTATATATTTTTTTTCATAACTCGGACAACCCCTTTAAGTGTAATCCCTCCATAGCACTAAGGTCTGTATTTCCCTCAGTGGCAGTTACCTTACTGACTCCAATGCCTGGCCATGCAGATTCCAAGCTTTTCAATTATGTCCTTTATCTTGCTCTCCTTTATCTTTTTTGCTGTATATCTTGCCGGAATCACACAGAGATCTGTTAGTCGGTGGAACTTGAGGCTTAAGAAGAAGGAGCATAAGACACAGCTTCCTTTCTCTCTCAACTCATTTCTTAGTCTCCTCTAGAACACTCTAGAACTAGGGTGGAACCAGCCACCACCTAGCAACCTCCTACAAATGGCTGTGTCAGAGTTAGTTAACTCTGTCACTACTATACAGAGCTATTCTTAGAGTATACAAGGCATTACAATGGATAACATAATATATTAACATAACATTTAGTTTACAAAACATTTGCCTTTGTTCTGGGGTACTGCACATCTACCACTATTAAGGCAAAATGTTTGGATGCTTGTTCTGAACATGACACTGTTCCTTCTTATACTACTGTGTTTTGAACCACTTGTTGAGAATAAGCCACTGTTTATTCCAATACCACCTGCCCTCAATAAGGGACAATTTTTGGAACCTTTTTTTATTTTATTTTAAAAAGCATAATACATGTGATGGCACAGTGCATTTTTAAACAGCCTGTTTCTTAACATTGTCAACTATGTATTTACCCATAGCTATATATGTAAGTGTCACTCTGACATTATTTACTATTGGTTTCTTTGTTTTAAAGAGCTTGAAAGGTGAGCGACAATGAGAGAGAGAGAAAATGATAAAAAATAAAGAAAGATGAGAGAGGAAAAAAATGTATAAGTCCTAGGAGACCCCAGAGTATCACACACCAATTTTCAGGCCAATCGAATCACTTTTGAATTTGGTAGAATCAATTCGGACTCAAATGAAATTTTGTGACCGATCAGTTAGAATCAGACCCCAAATGAATTTCAAGAAATTTACTCATTGCTAGCCCTTGTGAATTCTGCAGTCAATAAAATGTTATAATCTGTGCTTCTGCAGGGGTAGCCATTTATTATTCATTACAAGCAAATAAAGAGTACAGACAAATACAGTCCCAGCTTTTCTGTGCACGCCATTAAATATGAACAGCTGCATAGAAGCAAAAGAACAAATCCATCAGCCATGATTCATCACCCTAGGCAATTTTTTTTAAAGATGGAATCTGGACCAACATTGTTCTTTTCAGAATTCTGGGGACATTGAATGCCTACAAAGGAAAACATAACCGTTAAACACCAAAATGAGATTTTCATTATTAATGTGTCTAATATTCATTTTTGAACCACGAAAATATTTCAGTTTGACAAGTTACAATCCAGGGAGAGCAATAGTGACAATGATGTTTTAAAGGACTCAATCTCTGTTGCACAGTTTTTTTTTCTAAGAGACATACATGAACACTACAAACAAATCATACAAGATGGGATCAGAGGTGCACCTAGCCTTTCTGCTACCTGAGGTGAAAACTGAAATGCCCCCCCCCCAATTTCTTAACCTAACCCCTTTGCCACAATGAAAGCGCTCATTGCCCATGGCTCTTCCGCTGCCCCCATCTTGCCCCTAACTGGTGCTGGGTGAGGCAATCGCCTCACCTGGCCTCATTGATGGTGCACCCCTGGATGGGATTAAATTTACTTAACCCCTTCTCGACTTCTGTCATACATATGTGGCACTGTTAGGAAGGATTTTGTGTAAATTGCAGTACACGTACATCAAGGTGATCCGACGGGAACAGAAGCTCTGCATAAACAATCACTGCAACAGCACTGGCCCAGAGGGAGTCTAAATGGGTTTATACTTTGGATATGGTGTCCCCAAGGAGTTTGAATTGAGGTAATAGCTTTGCCCCTTCTCTATTGAATTGTCTGGCTTTGGATCATCACTTATTAGTTACACATGAGTGTGGTGTTAATACACACACATGTAATATGTTTTTAATGTAAATTGTTTTTTAATTATTTATGTATATGTTATATACATATATCCCTCCTATCTGTCTTTATGACCTAATATGAGATGGAAAAGTGGGACCCCCCTTCTGAGAAAGATTACTCTCCAATATGGCCTTCAAAAATTTAAGATTAGTTTAATTTATGTGTAACATATTATCTTAAATTCAGGATATTATTTGGATGTTGTTCATGGTAGCTCTGGTACATTAGGCGGGGTATCTGTTGAATTGATCATATTATGGGCTGTAATAGGGTAGAACTAATTTTATAATAATATAGAGATATGGAGTGGTGTGCTACCTTATAATTCCATAGGAGCTGATAAGATCTCCTAAACTAAAAGAACATTTTGGGTCCTACAATATAACACAATGTAATATGTTGTATTTAAAGCACTTTATTTGGTGCTATTAGGAGCATGGAAAGATATACTTAAAGAGAACACTTCACCACTCCTGACATGCCTATTTAAATGTCTATATGCATTCCCATGTAATAACAATTCTGGAACATCTATTCTTATGACTCTATGTTGGTCCATTCCTTTATTATTTCAGCTAGAACCTATGAGTGAATTGGCAGTAAGGATACAGAGGTAGAGATGAGCGAGTAGTGTTCGATCGAGCCGGTATTCGATCGAATACTACGCTATTCGGCATACTCGATTTCAATCGAGTATAACGGCGATGGCGCACTTAGAATTCGTTTCCCCTCCCACCTTCCCTGGCGCTCTTTTTCCACCAATCACCATGCAGGGGGGGGTATGACAGGCCCGGGGAGCACGCTGGCAGCGCGAAAACGGCGTCTACATGGATTGGCTGGAAAAACCACGTGACCTCGAATATTAAAAACTCAGCTCTTCCTGCTCGTTCGCATATGCTGCGTGAACTTAGTCAGGGACAGAGGCTGGAGAAGGGAGAGATGTTGGACAGGCAGGAGAGTGATTAAAAGCCCTTATCAGGGCTACTATAGTGCAGTACAGTGATAGCTTTACTACCATATACACTCTGCAGAGAACGGCTGCTGTATTCAGGGATAGCTGCTGGAGTAGGGACAGAGAGAGGCATTAGTGGTGTATTAGGTGCTCTGCTACATACCAAACTATATTTGGCACTACTGTTCTGCGTTCTTTTTGGCCGCAAAACCCTGTTATATACCTAGTGTGTATATGCACCATCTGATCTTCTGGCAGTATACAGCTGTGTACTTTTTTTTTTTTTTTAAATACAGTTTATTTGGCTCTAGTGTTCTGGGTTCTGTGTGCCTGCAATACCCTTTTTGTATACCAGGTGTAAATACCCACCGTCTGACCTGTTAGTACACGGCTGTGTACCTAGAAATAAAAAAAAAGGCCTTTTCTTTGGCACCTGTACTGTGCGTTCTGCGTGCTTGCAAAATTATTTTATATATGTGGTGTTAATACACACCGTCTGACCTGTTAGTACACGGCTGTGTACTACTGCACTGTGCGTTCTGCGTGCTTGCAAAAGTATTTTATATACGTGGTGTTAATACACACCGTCTGACCTGTTAGTACACGGCTGTGTACCTAGAAATATTAAAAAACTAGGCCTTTTCTTTGGCACCTGTAATGTGCGTTCTGCGTGCTTGCAAAAGTATTTTATATACGTGGT
>ONZH01012578.1:0-23524 GCA_900303285.1 Rhinella marina
ACAAACTGTACTGGGTCTTCGCAATCCTGGACCCCCGGTATAAAGATAACGTCTCTTCTTTTATTCCGGTAGAGGAGAGGGACGAATCGATTGCTGGAATACCAGAGGGAACTCGTGCAAAACATGAATGGAGATTTTCCCACCCACCATCGCTGGCGGCAGAGAGGAGAGGGTCTCCCAGAGTCCCACAACATCAATCAGGCCCACAGCCACCAGGGAACACTCTCCAAGGTGTGGGACACGTTCATGGCACCCCCTCGTGCAACTTCCATCACTGCGGGGCCCGCTATCAGCAGGAGGGACAAGTATCGGCGGATGTTGCGGGAGTACCTGGCAGACCGTACCCCTGTCCTCCCCGATCCCTCGGCGTCCTACACTTACTGGGTCTCCAAGTTGGACACGTGGCTGGAACTGTCCCTGTACGCCTTGGAGGTGCTTGCCTGCCTGCCGCCAGCGTGCTATCAGAAAGGGTGTTCAGCGCAGCCGGGGGCATTATAACCGATAAGCGCAGCCGCCTGTCAACCGACAGTGCCGACAGGCTGACGCTAATCAAAATGAACAGCAAGTGGATTGACCCGGACTTTGCTTCTCCAACCGTGGAAAGCAGCCAAAAGTGAAGTGCCATCTGTATGAAGTGCCATTTCCTCCTCCACCTCCTCCTCCTCCTCCTTAACCGCCGTAGAATTGCTCCGTAAATAAGAAAAATTTATATATTTTATGGCTCACCTCTTGGGCCTCCACAAAATTTTTAAAGGGTCTCACCTCTTGGGCCTCCACAAAATGTTTAAGAGGTCTCACCTCTTGGGCCTCCACAAAATGTTTTAAGAGGTCTCACCTCTTGGGCCTCCACAAAAATTTTTAAGAGGTCTCACCTCTTGGGCCTCCACAAAATTTTTAAGAGGTCTCACCTCTTGGGCCTCCACAAATTTTTAAGAGGTCTCACCTCTTGGGCCTCCACAAAATGTTTAAAGAGGTCTCACCTCTTGGGCCTCCACAAAAAATGTTTAAGAGGTCTCACCTCTTGGGCCTCCACAAAATGTTTAAGAGGTCTCACCTCTTGGGCCTCCACAAAATGTTTAAGAGGTCTCACCTCTTGGGCCTCCACAAAATGTTTAAGAGGTCTCACCTCTTGGCCTCCACAAAAATTTTATCAAGGTCTCCACCTCTTGGGCCTCCACAAAATGTTTAAGAGGTCTCACCTCTTTGGGCCTCCACAAAATGTTTAAGAGGTCTCACCTCTTGGGCCTCCACAAAATGTTTTAAGAAGGTCTCACCTCTTGGGCCTTCCACAAAATGTTTAAAAGGTCTCAACCTCTTGGCCTCCACAAAATGTTTAAGAGGTCTCACCTCTTGGGCCTCCACAAAATTTTATCAAGGTCTCACCTCTTGGGCCTCCACAAAATGTTTAAGAGGTCTCACCTCTTGGGCCTCCACAAAAATGTTTAAGAGGTCTCACCTCTTGGGCCTCCACAAAATGTTTAAGAGGTCTCACCTCTTGGGCCTTCCACAAAATTTTTAAGAGGTCTCACCTCTTGGGCCTCCAAAATGTTTAAGAGGTCTCACCTCTTGGGCCTCCACAAAATGTTTAAGAGGTCTCACCTCTTGGGCCTCCACAAAATTTTTAAGAGTCTCACCTCTTGGGCCTCCACAAAATGTTTAAGAGGTCTCCCTCTTGGGCCTCCACAAAATGTTTAAGAGGTCTCACCTCTTGGGCCTCCCACAAAATGTTTAAGAGGTCTCACCTCTTGGGCCTCCACAAAATGTTTAAGAGGTCTCACCTCTTGGGCCTCCACAAAATGTTTAAGAGGTCTCACCTCTTTGGGCCTCCACAAAATTTTATAACAGGTCTCACCTCTTGGGCCTCCACAAAATTTTATCAAGGTCTCACCTCTTGGGCCTCCACAAAATTTTATCAAGGTCTCACCTCTTGGGCCTCCACAAAAATTTTTAACAGGTCTCACCTCTTGGGCCTCCACAAAATTTTTAACAGGTCTCACCTCTTGGGCCCCCCAAGGTCTCACCTCTTGGGCTCCACAAAATTTTTAAGAGGTCTCACCTCTTGGGCCTCCACAAAATGTTTAAGAGGTCTCACCTCTTGGGCCTCCACAAAATTTATCAAGGTCTCACCTCTTGGGCCTCCACAAAATTTTATCAAGGTCTCACCTCTTGGGCCTCCACAAAATTTTATCAAGGTCTCACCTCTTGGGCCTCCACAACATTTTTAACAGGTCTCACCTCTTGGGCCTCCACAAAATTTTTAATCAAGGTCTCACCTCTTGGGCCTCCACAAAATTTTATCAAGGTCTCACCTCTTGGGCCTCCACAAAATTTTAACAGGTCTCACCTCTTGGGCCTCCACAAAATTTTTAACAGGTCTCACCTCTTGGGCCTCCACATAATTTTATCAAGTCTCACCTCTTGGGCCTCCACAAAATTTTTAACAGGTCTCACCTCTTGGGCCTCCACAAAATTTTTATCAAGGTCTCACCTCTTGGGCCTCCACAAAATTAGTTTTTAAACAGGTCTCACCTCTTAGGCCTCCACAAAATTTTATCAAGGTCTCACCTCTTGGGCCTCCACAAAATTTTATCAAGGTCTCACCTCTTGGGCCTAAACAAAATTTTTAACAGGTCTCACCTCTTGGGCCTCCACAAAATTTTCCATGAGCCTCTGGCCAGCCCACGGCCTCTTCCTGCCTTTTGCGGTCCTACGCATCCCTCAACATCCCCACTGCTTTACCTGCTAGACATGACACTGGGCCAGGTCGGGTCACTGACATCTCAAGAGCCAACAATTTGGGCTTTTTAAGGCTTCTGCATGTGTTTGAGTTGTTTTTACATTTTAAAGAAGACATGTCTGACCACATCTCACACACACACACAATGACAATTAGGGGTGGGGTCTATTTGCTTTCCCCTCTGCCTATGCCATCTGTGGTTGTCATAGGCAACGTGATTTTAAGGGGTGCAGAATTTTATCTTCTTTTTTTGTCTAGTTTGGCTTGGGGTCCATGGCAATGTAGAGGAAAGAAGGTTTCCTTGTATGGTCTCACTTTACAGAGAGGTTACATTGTCTTTGGAGTGTATTGTTGAGAGGCTGTGATAGTGGCGTAATAGTGCGACTTGGGCGCGTTATATGCACCCAGACATGCTTCCCCTGCTGTCCCAGTTGCATTCCAGCAGTGTTGGCATCCTTTTCTGAGGTTTCAGGGTGGACTTGGTGACCTCCAAGTGGTCGAATTGAGATTTCCAAGTGGCGAGCATTTTTTTCCCATAGACTTTAATGGGATTCGATATTCGGTCGAATAGTCGAATTTCGCGGTCTATTCGAATCGAATTTCGAACTTTCGAATATTTCACTACTCGCTCATCTCTAAACACAGTAGAAGGACAAAAACCAGGGGACACTACCAGAGAGGAAAATGTAATGTACATAAAAAAAGAATATTTTTATTGCACGTATATTGCAATAATACTCAATTTGAAATGCCTCATTCATTGCAGAATAATACTATTCATGAGATAACCCTTTTAAAAATTTCACAGTGTTGAGGCAAATGGCTGCCTATTTCTTAGGCTCCGGTACCCGGTGACAACAAACCAATTTTACAACCTTCTACTGATAAGACTGCTTCTCCACCATAACTCTATCCGTAATAACCAGAGGGAAGTGTAACAGGCTACAGCAGAGCAAGCTGGAGTTTTATTTTGACAAGGACAGCAGCAGTGATTGCTCAGACCCCTATTCCGATTTCTCTTCTCCTAACTCTCATAGCTCAGAACACTCACCTCCTCCTGCTTCCCCTAGTCTCTCGCTAAGGACTGAAAAAGGAGATGATGTCTCAGCATTCGAACATTCCTAACCTCCCCCAGCCTATGGACTCGGAGTGGCAGATTGTGGCCTCAAACAATAGCACTAAGCAATGAGGGCTGAATATAACCCAGCTAAGGCCTCTTTCACACTAGCGGCAGTCCGGATCCGGCAGGTGAAGGGTGCCGTCGGATCCGGACTGCCGCAGGGACATGTGTGGGGCCGGACATGTGAGGGCGCTGTGGGGAATCGTCATAGCTGCGCGCCTCCTGGGCGTGAAGACGTGCGGCCTGCCTGCCTGCCTGGAGTATGTAAGTATGTAAGTATGTATGTGTATGTGTGTATGTGTATGTTTGTGTATGTCTGTCTGTCTGTATGTATGTGGTGACGGATCCGTCCTGAACTCCATTGAAAGTCAATGGAGGGCGGATCCGTTTACCATGTTGGTCACACCAAACAGATCTGTCCCCATTGACTTGCATTGGGGGTCATTCCGGATCCGTCTTTGTGCGGATGCCTGGACCGGAGAGCAAACCGCAGCATGCTGCGGTTTGTTCTCTGGTCTGAAGACGGAACGGAATGCTTTCAGGAGCATTCTGTTGTCTTCAGTTCAGTTTTGTCCCCATTGACAATGAATGGGGACAAAACTGAAGCGTTTTTTTTTCCGGTATTGAGCCCCTATGACGGAACTCAATACCGGAATTTAAAGGGGTTGTCCAAGTTATGAAAAAAAAAATATAGCACTGTAAATCTGATGGGCAGCAATATATAACTAAGTTCAGCAAGTTTTAGGCAAAAAAAAACTATATTTCCTCATTTCCCTGGTTCTCTTCTGGCCTTTGTTTACATGCAATAACAACAATCTCAGCCCCTCCCCCCTTCTCTGCAAAGGCAGTGAATACAAGTGCTGAGTGACATGTCTGCCTGCTAGAATACTCAGCAGCATGTTGTATGTGTAGGACTACAAGTCCCAGCTGTACAATGACACTGCTGATACACACAGGAAATTCTCCCTACCTGTTCTTGTACAATACAATTCCTCTATAGCTCCTTGCCCAGCATTTGTCTCCTCTCACTGCTGCAGCTACTATTTGTTGTAAAGCCTTGAGCCCTCAGTGTGTTCTGGCTGAAGGGGTTAATGTTTTATCTGAAGGGATCCAGGGAGAGAGCAGCCCGACCAAGAAAGGGGGCGTGGCCAGTGACGTCTCGTGTACAAACTGTTATCTGAACTCTGATGCTTGTACACGAAACATCACAGACCAGGGAGATAAGCTGACATCACAGGTCATGTGATCCTCAGTCAACTCTGAGAAACCAGCAGCTTTAGAAACACAAAGTATATGGGAAAGTTGTTATACCTGACAAGTTAGAAACATATAAATAACAAAAAAAATAACTCGGACAACCCCTTTAAAAACGCTAGTGTGAAAGTAGCCTAAATGTGCAAGGTGAGAGTGGTATAATGACATTTCAGTGTTTATCTTATTTCACTCTAAGGATCCCCTGCTTACTCGGGGCTTGTGTTTTCACAATTATTTTGGGACTTGCCGTCCCAGACTTTCAACAGTCCGACTTACAACTATGATTTACGACTTTAACAGTCCACCTAAAAGGTCAATTATGTGAAGGGAGTGTACTCAGGAAACACACATTTTAAACAATAATAGCCTAATAGATTCCCTGTGGTTATGGCAATGTAATCTAATTATACAAAGAAGCAAAGGGGGTATTATTGGAGTTTAGATATACATTAGCATACACTTCTAAATCAACAACTGTTGAGAATGGTCGCTTCATGATCCAAGTTTGTAAGATTATCAATGTATTGAATTCCTCAGTCACTAGTTATGGTCCTAATTCCCATCAATGAGGTTTCCTGAGGAAGCTTCACAGCAAAATGGCCAAAGTCACACAGGGACACCTCATACTTTTCAGAGATTTTAACCTGGTTTCTAGTACATATTTAGACACTATTGCACGCCACAGATCAAAAGGCCCCATCTTAGCTCATTGGATCTATGCAGAGGAAGTCTTTGATATTTGACAAATACAACACACTATTGACAGGGACTAGGCATTTTTCTCATCATCGCACAGGTCATACTCCTCGATAGATCTTTTCCTAGTTGGTAGATCTTTGCTCCCCTTGGCCATTGAAATCTTGGTTAAATGGTCCAACCATTCTTTCACTTTCTAACCCTGCCTTGTGATGTAATAATATATTTCTAATGTCACTTCCTACATATGCAACTAAACTGAAAGATGACATAGTAGCACATTTAAAGTTCCGTAAAAGTGGCATAATACTCGATCAACATTGTTAATAGCAGCGACTTTGGAGTCCAAGATGCATCCAGACATCCTCCCCATGCTGTTCCCAAACCATTTCAGTGGTGTTTCCACTATTTTTTCACCTTTCCCTAAGAACCAGACCCTCCCCTCTTCAGAGCAGGGGGTGCCTGGTTTAGTGCTCGGGTTCTCCCATTGACTTCCATTATACTTGGGTGCTCAGCCGAGCACTCGAGCACCACCTAGTGTTCGGCCAGAGCACCCGAGCACCCGCACATTACGGTGCTCGATCAACACTAGTCATGATGTAACAACCAATTGTCGGGTAGGAAGTGTTTCTTCCCAACAGTTGGCTGCTCATTCAGTAAAGAAGAGCGTTGCATTTACATGCAACTATCTGCATGCAGAATTATTGTTTCTGGGCAGCAGATTGCCATTTAGACAGCATAATCAGCTGCCCAGAAATAATAATTGGTGTGCCTGCATAAAAGACAGGATAACCTAATGAACAATCATTTCACTTGTTCATAGGGTGATCAACGCCCAATGCTGTCACGGTCTCATGCATGGGATGGGAGTTATTCTCCATAATGGAGATCAACTTGGATAGTATCTTTCTCTCACCTACCAGCTTCCGGGGGTCTAGGGAACTCCCCAGAATAGAGATGGCTCTTCTAATCAATTTCTCAGGTCTCTTTCTCTCCCTAGTTGAGATGCTATTACCCCAGCAGGTGACTCTGAAAAAGATGTCTGATGCCATTACAGAGTTAAAAAGGCCCTAAGAAGTACCCTCTGCATGCCTAAAGCTCTCAGCCTCCTAGGCAAGTATAGCCTGCTATGACCCTTTATGTAAAGCGTGTCCATGTTATCTTTCCAGTCCAGCTTACTTTTGAAGTCTGCAGTGTACAGCATGGATGGTAAAGGAGCAAGAAATGTACCCTGAGGTGCCCCTTTACTAGAAATCACAGTGTCTGACACACACCCAGGTTCTTACATACTGAGGTTAGTTTGTCAGGCTGTCTAGGATCCAATTGGAGAGGTGATGGTCCATTCCAACATAATTCAGCTTGTCTCTTAGTAGATCTGGCTGTATGGTGTTGAAAGAACTGGGGAAATCAAAGAACACTATTCTCACAGTGTTCCCTGTTTTTTCCAGGTGAGAAAGAGCTTGGTGTAGAAGGTGTATGATGGCATCATCCACCCCAATGTCAGGCCGATAAGCAAACTGGAGGGGGTCCACAGATGAGCTCACTAAAGGGCCGAGATGTGTGAGAACCAACCTCTCCGAGGCCTTTATTATTATTATTATTATTATTATTATTAATAATTTATTTTAAAGCGTCATTAATTCCATGACGCTGTACATCCAGCTGGGGTTACACAAATATAAAAAATACAATAAACAAGTCATCAAGTGGGATGTCAATGCCACCAGCCTGTAGCTGTTGAGATCCAACTTCAGGCTCATATTGAACATATATGGTATAACACAAAGCTGATCACCGCAAGTCTTAAGTAGCCTGGCACTGCTGCCATACGGTCCCGCAGCCTTCTCTTCTCACCTGGGCACTTGTAAAGATCAGACTGTGAACAGATGACTGATTGCTAGATTAAATGATCTGGAGGCTAGAGCTAAAAGCAGGAGGCGAGGTCACTATTAGTGTGGGACAGAAGATAGAATGGCATGCTGGGGTGGGAAGAGCAGGTGTGTGATCAAATCTATTGAAGAATAGATTGAGCTCATTAACTCATTTTTCATCTCCTTCGACCTGGACATCTGAACAGATATTGATTTAAGACTTTTTCAGGCCTCACTCATTTTTTTCTGTTCCATTTGCTCCTCCATCTTCCTTTTATATCTGGCTTTTCCCTTCCTGATTTGATGCCTCAGCTCCTTTTGAACATCCCTCAGCATTTCCTTGTCACCTGACCTAAAGACCTTTTTCTTCACCTTGAGAAGAGCTTTTATATCAGGGTTAATCCAGGGTTTGTTGTTAACAAAGCACCTCATCATTCTTTTTTGTACCTTGTTGTCCACACAAATGTTGATGTAATCTGTTATGCAGTGTGTATGACCATTGTCAATGCAATTTTGGATAAGTCCCAAAATAGGAGACTTCACTTTATACTCAGTTTTCTGTGGTGTTCAAATTATGTTAAATTTCCCCCCTTCATGGTAAGAGGGTGCGGCCGCAGCACAAGAAATTCACGTCCAGTCTCATAAAGGAAAGTGCAAGGAAAAAAAATGCTGAGTGTTCAGTGGAGTCTACCATAGATGATGAATGGCTTATCAGCCCTGATCTGGGGAATCCAGTCAGAATGTAGTCATTGGGGGAGTCCTCTGGATACCTAAGCAGGCTGTGTTCAAGAGGAGTAAAACACTTATTTACTTGTGTCTCCTTCTCCTCCCCAGCGGGGAACAGATATAAGATCTACATTGATGATATAGGGTCTGTCCTGATCGATATACCTCAGTTAATGGATGGCCCATAGGCCCTGGTTTGAACTGAATATAGTCAATTAGGAAATGCTCTTTAGACAATTAGCAAATTATGTTCAAGAGGAGGAAAATGTTAAAGAAATTAAGTGGTTGAACAAAATTTTGCTATATTGTATTCCACTATTAAATAGTCTCCATTTAATAATGAAATACAATATAGCAAAATTTTGTTCAACCACTTAATTTCTTTAACACCATCTTTGTCCTCCCCATAGGAATCTCACAGCTCCTCCCATGCAGTTGTGCTTAAAACAATCCCTCAAAGCCTTCATTCCCTTATGACCATCTCTTCACTGTATGGGTGACAGCTGGTTTGTACACAGGTCAAAGATGCACCAGGTTATGATCTGATCTTCCCAGGGGCGGTAGGGCTGATGAGTTATATGCCTTCCTTTCGTTGGCAAAGAAAAAGTCAAAAAGTCCAGTGTTTTATTGACTCTTGTGAGGCAGGTTACATATTGTGTGAAACTGGACAGTGTGGATGATAACTAAGCATGGTTAAAAACAAGAAACAAAAAGGGTGCAATGTCAGCAAGTTTCTCACTGGCTTGCAGGACCTCACAGGCAGCTTCGGCATTTAGAGAGGGGGGATATACCCAGCTATCATAATAACACACAATAGTTCCTTCATTAAAGAATGGTCTCATGCTCAAAGCTAACAGTTCAATGCCCTTACAGCAATTTTGCCTTAATTACAATGTGCAAAGTGCCAGTTTGGCCATCTTATTCGGGAAAGATCTCACATTGCCCATGATAACAGAGGGGAGAACAAGTCTATAGCATCTCTTCCTAGCCCTCTGAAGAGCTCTAGCTCTGCACCCTCATCTCCTTCTCTTGCTTAGTTCCTGGGAGATGTCCGATCTAGTAGCATGCAGCCTTGCTGTGTTCCTAAGTTCCAGCAGCTGGTCTATGGTATAAACAATAGACCTCTGGCTCCATACAGGATTTCCAGACACAATAGTTCTCAGTGAAAAGACAATAAAATGCACTGCAAAGGTCCATCTCCTCATTCGGTTATCCATAGTGTAATCTCTCTGTGTAATAAGATAGAAAAAAGAAAGAAAAAGAAGGAAAATTTCAAGGTGAACAGGAGCTGCTGTAACAGGCTGCCACTCCAGTGGTGTTATGTCAGTTAGTCCCAGTGTATCCAGTTCATCCATCCCACAGCAATAGTCAGAATATTTTAATCTTCATATTTAATTGCACAGCAAATGTTAGACACATTATGGAATTGCATAAAGGGTTTTAGTCTGCTTGGACCAAATGGATGATTTGTTTGTTTTTCCACAATATTGTAAATTGACATAACCACAGTATCTTTAGATATCTCTCCTATATGATTTAAAGGGAACCTGTCATCAACTTTATGCTGCCCATACTAACGGAAGAATAAAGTAGAGACAGGTGAGTTGATTTCAGCGGTCTGTCATTAATAAGTTAAAAGTAAGTGGTTACCGAGAACCAACATCACAAACATTGCAGACTAGGCCTGGAAAAGAGTCCCGGCCACCTGAGAAGAGTCCTGGTTATTAATGAATTCCTGCTCTCCCTGCCCACCTCGATTTCCATGTGAAAAATCCCCTGCTATTTACAGTAGCGACAAAGTGTCAGAAATTCAACAGATGAACAAGTAGGACAATTGGTGAAGATAATAAATCTGAGGCATGTCAATTAATGCTGTGGATCTCCATCATGGATGTCACAATTCACAGTCTAGGTAATGATAAATACTTTTATATTAAAAAAGACAACAGTATTATGGGAGCAATACCTTTATGGGCTAATCATAAAAGTTCTATTAGTAAGCTTTAAGAGGCCAGAAAAAAAGAGAAAGCGCAGCATTTCAGGTCTGTTACATTTTCACATTATATCTTTATAATCTTTTAAATGTACAGTCATGGCCAAAAGTTTTGAGAATGACACAAATATTATATTTTCACATGATCTGCTGCCCTCTGGTTTTTATGTGTGTTTGTCAGATGTTTTTATCACATACATAAATATAATTGCAATCATATTATGAGTAACAAAAGCTTATATTGACAGTTAGAATGAGTTAATGCAGCAAGTCAATATTTGCAGTGTTGACCCTTCTTCTTCAGGACCTCTGCAATTCTCCCTGGCATGCTCTCAATCAACTTCTGGACCAAATCCTGACTGATAGCAGTCCATTCTTGCACAATCAATGCTTGCATTTTGTCAGAATTTGTAGGTTTTTGTTTGTCCACCCGTCTCTTGATGATTGACCACAAGTTCTCAATGGGATTAAGATCTAGGGAGTTTCCAGGCCATGGACCCAAAATCTCTATGTTTTGTTCCCTGAGCCATTTAGTTATCACCTTTGCTGTATGGCAAGGTGCTCCATCATGCTGGAAAAGGCATTGTTGATCGCCAAACTGCTCTTGGACGGTTGGGAGAAGTTGCTCTCGGAGGACATTCTGGTACCATTCTTTATTCATGGATGTGTTTTTAGGCAAGACTGTGAGAGAGCCGATTCCCTTGGCTGAGAAGCAACCCCACACATGAATGGTTTCAGGATGCTTTACAGTTGGCATGAGACAAGACTGGTGGTAGCGCTCACCTCGTCTTCTCCGAATAAGCTGTTTTCCAGATGTCCCAAACAATCGAAAAGGGGATTCATCAAAGAAAATGACTTTACCCCAGTCCTCAGCAGTCCACTCCCTGTACCTTTTGCAGAATATCAGTCTGTTCCTGATGTTTTTTCTGGAGAGAAGTGGCTTCTTTGCTGCCCTCCTTGAGACCAGGCCTTGCTCCAAGAGTCTCCGCCTCACAGCGCGTGCAGATGCACTCACACCTGCCTGCTGCCATTCCTGAGCAAGCTCTGCACTGCTGGTAGCCCGATCCCGCAGCTGAAACACTTTTAAGAGACGGTCCTGGTGCTTGCTGGTCTTTCTTGGGCGCCCTGGAGCCTTTTTGGCAACAATGGAACCTCTCTCCTTGAAGTTCTTGATGATGCGATAGATTGTTGACTGAGGTGCAATCTTTCTAGCTGCGATACTCTTCCCTGTTAGGCCATTTTTTGTGCAGTGCAATGATGACTGCACATGTTTCTTTAGAGATAACCATGGTTAACAGAAGAGAAACAATGATGCCAAGCACCAGCCTCCTTTTAAAGTGTCCAGTGGTGTCATTCTTACTTAATCATGACAGATTGATCTCCAGCCCTGTCCTCATCAACACCCACACCTGTGTTAATGGAGCAATCACTGAAACAATGTTAGCTGGTCCTTTTAAGGCAGGGCTGCAATGATGTTGAAATGTGTTTTGGGGGATAAAGTTCATTTTCTAGGCAAATATTGACTTTGCAAGTAATTGCTGTTAAGCTGATCACTCTTTATAACATTCTGGAGTATATGCAAATTGCCATTATAAAAACTGAAGCAGTAGACTTTGTAAAAATTTATATTTGTATCATTCTCAAAACTTTTGGCCATGACTGTACTGCAAATTGTTGTCAGCTCACTGCTCACCCATGTATGGACTCCCAAAGAAAGGCAAATGTTATAAAAGGGAAAAGGTCCAGTACTGGAACATATCTAGTAAAAAAAAAGTGAGCATATGGCCACAGAATTTCTCCTACGCATTTTGAACACTCAGGTTCTTAATCATGGCCCTTAATCATCATTTTTTATGTTGTGGATGTCTCTCAATCATTCATTTGTAAACCACCTAATGAAAGGGCCTTTGTGCTCCATAAGCTTACAAATATAGGGGGTCATTTACTAATCTGAATAAAGTTTATTTCAGATGCACGTAGTGGCACAATGGTTAGTTGCAGCGCAATTTGCGACTTTGCCCCGCTCACACCAGGTCTAAAATTGTGAGACTGGTGTGGGGGCGTTGTGAAGGGGATGGGTTAGTATGCCCATCTTATTCATGATTTTCTAAGCCTGTTTTAGGTGTAGTAAAAGGTCTAATTGTAAGACAGCTAGGAAGCTGTCTTACATGAGACCTGGCGCTGGATGTGCTGAAGTTAAAAAGAGGCTTTCGCCTCTTCATAACTTTGATGAATCCTCCATCAGCTATGGGGCTTTTTAGATGCCAGTCTTAATAAATGTGCCCCATAGTTTTCTGGTTATCCAGAAAAGACATCACTGCCATAATCCTATATAAAATCACATAGATTTTCCTGGTTAAGATGGTACCACGCAGTTTTTGTTGTAAATCACCCACTGCAATAAATAAGGGCGAAATACACTGCAAATCTGCAGCAAAATCAGAAGCAAAATCTGCTACATCATACATAGCATGTGTCCAGCGAAGTTACATAAGAGACAAGTACTCTTCACAAGCAGCAGGATGATTTAATCTATGTAGCATAGCTGCGTTTCGAAGTTGGTAGCAATAGATCTTTTTGTCATCAGTACTCTGGTTCAATTGAAAATTACTGAGCAGGAAGATAGTGAATTCATTTCACAGAAATAGAGCTATTTATTTTTCACTTGATGGCAATCAAGGAAGATGTTATCAGCATATTCTATACTTCTATTATTTAGAGTTCAATATAATTTCAAGTTTTCCTGATAGACTTGACCTAACATAAATTTGCAAAAATGAATTATATTAATAAGGAATATACTTAGCATTTGTCACTCTTCTGAAGGGAAACCAGCAAAATTGCTGGTTCAAAATTTAAACGCCATCTGTTATATAGCTGTGTCGTATTCAAGCAATTCAATTGTTAATACAACATGAAAAGAGTATTCACAAATGTTATTAACAAGAAAATGGGAGGCCAAATGAAAATCCCATTGTTACACTGCCAAAAACTCTTGGCTATGAAAAAGACGTTTTGTGATATCAATCATCTATGAGAAGTCCAGAACAAGGCATACATGTGGAGAACCCCACTGTGCCCTAAATTATAATAAGTATATAAGCTAGCAGGTGCCGAGCAATGTGATACTTTTCAAAAGAAAACAGAATGCTGTGCGGAAAAGTATAACATGTTAGATGCATATAATATGTGATTGGTTTAAGTACTAGTAGAAGATGGGAAGAAATACACTCACCGGCCACTTTATTAGGTACACCTGTCCAACTGCTCGTTAACACTTAATTTCTAATCAGCCAATCACATGGCGGCAACTCAGTGCATTTAGGCATGTAGACATGGTCAAGACAATCTCCTGCAGTTCAAACCGAGCATCAGTATGGGGAAGAAAGGTGATTTGAGTGCCTTTGAACGTGGCATGGTTGTTGGTGCCAGAAGGGCTGGTCTGAGTATTTCAGAAACTGCTGATCTACTGGGATTTTCACGCACAACCATCTCTAGGGTTTACAGAGAATGGTCCGAAAAAGAAAAAACATCCAGTGAGCGGCAGTTCTGTGGGCGGAAATGCCTTGTTGATGCCAGAGGTCAGATGAGAATGGGCAGACTGGTTCGAGCTGATAGAAAGGCAACAGTGACTCAAATTGCCACCCGTTACAACCAAGGTAGGCAGAAGAGCATCTCTGAACGCACAGGACGTCGAACTTTGAGGCAGATGGGCTACAGCAGCAGAAGACCACACCAGGTGCCACTCCTTTCAGCTAAGAGCAGGAAACTGAGGCTACAATTTGCACAAGCTCATCGAAATTGGACAGTAGAAGATTGGAAAAACGTTGCCTGGTCAGATGAGTCTCGATTTCTGCTGCGACATTCGGATGGTAGGGTCAGAATTTGGCGTCAACAACATGAAAGCATGGATCCATCCTGCCTTGTATCAACGGTTCAAGCTGGTGGTGGTGGTGTCATGGTGTGGGGAATATTTTCTTGGCACTCTTTGGGCCCCTTGGTACCAATTGAGCATCGTTGCAACGCCACAGCCTACCTGAGTATTGTTGCTGACCATGTCCATCCCTTTATGACCACAATGTACCCAACATCTGATGGCTACTTTCAGCAGGATAATGCGCCATGTCATAAAGCTGGAATCATCTCAGACTGGTTTCTTGAACATGACAATGAGTTCATTGTACTCAAATGGCCTCCACAGTCACCAGATCTCAATCCAATAGAGCATCTTTGGGATGTGGTGGAACGGGAGATTCGCATCATGGATGTGCAGCCGACAAATCTGCGGCAACTGTGTGATGCCATCATGTCAATATGGACCAAAATCTCTGAGGAATGCTTCCAGCACCTTGTTGAATCTATGCCACGAAGAATTGAGGCAGTTCTGAAGGCAAAAGGGGGTCCAACCCGTTACTAGCATGGTGTACCTAATAAAGTGGCCGGTGAGTGTATATAGCTATGTATAGATAAAGTATTGATTAAACATTCAAAAATGGATAGATGGATAGATAGACTGATAGACAGATGATAGATAGATAGATAGATAGATAGATAGATAGATAGATAGATAGATAGACAGAAAGATAGATGACCCTTAACCTGTTCCATTACTCACTAGAGTTTCAAACTGCTTTGGGAAGTTAAATCAGAACAAGAATTGTATATTGGGATAGCCATTAAGGGACACATTTAAAGCCCTAAACTGGCGGTGGATCCGCCAAAGTTATGAAGAGGCGCAGGCCTCTATATCCTCAGGATAAGCCATGAATATCTGGTCAGAGGGGATCTAACACCCAGAACTCTGACAATCAGCTGTTCTGAACTACTGTAGCTCTGGGACCAGTCACAGGATTAACGGTCAGAGCCATATACTGCAGTACTACTCCCATCAAAACGAAGGGGTGAAAATCCATTTTTTTGGCTGCTCTCTTCCAATCAGTAAAATGCAAGCGCTGTTGAGGCATGCAATTCTCTGTCTGTGGACCACTAAGAGACATGGTCATATATACAGTACAGACCAAAAGTTTGGACACACCTTCGCATTCAAAGAGTTTTCTGTATTTTCATGACTATAAAAATTGTAGATTCACACTGAAGACATCAAAACTAGGGATGAGCAAACTTTTGGAAAGTTCGGTTCGGTTCGGCGAACTTTCGTGAAATTCGGATTCGTACGAACCGAACCTAAAACGAACCTTGCTATAACAGCTGAATAATTGCAGCTACAATAGTGGGAGTCTGATAGGGTATAGTTTCGTTTAGTTGCAGTTGCTATTACAATGAAAAAAGTGGAAAAAATCAAAGTGCAAAAATAGTCGTTGACAGCCAGGTCGACAACATTTGACAGCATTGAAGATGTCCGCTGGAGCAGTCCATGTCATGCCAGAGCACCAAAAACACACGGTAGATCGTGGCACCAGCCCAAGAATAGGCTGCGTTGAAATCGATGCGGTCTCAGTGACATCACAGGTCAGAAGACAGACAGGCGTACCATTTAATTAGACCTTGTGCACCCCAGAATAGGTACACATTAGCCAAGGTGTAAGTGATTACACGGGACATAGGACACAAAGTGCAAGTTGGCAACACCGGCAGAATTGCCTTGGACCCAGTAGGGTGGAAAACAGACATTTGACAGTGGAACCAGCAGCAGTAATAGTACTGTATTAGACCCAGTATGGTTGAGAACAGACAATTGACGGAGGAGTAGGCGGCACCAGCACTTGATAGCACCCAGGCCAGTATGTATGAGAACAGACAATTGATGGAGGAGGAGGAGGCGGCAGCATTTGATAGCACCCAGGCCAGTATGGTTGAGAACAGACAATTGACGAAGGAGTAGGCGGCACCAGCACTTGATAGCACCCAGGCCAGTATGTATGAGAACAGACAATTGATGAAGGAGGAGGAGGCGGCAGCATTTGATAGCACCCAGGCCAGTATGGTTGAGAACAGACAATTGACGAAGGAGTAGGAGGCAGCAGCACTTGATAGCACCCTGGCCAGTATGGTTGCGAAGAGACAAGTTGAGGAGGCAGCTTCAGCAGCTCTTGATTGCATCCAGTATGTTTCCAAATAGACAATTGACGGTGGGGGCATTAGCAGGAGCAGTATTCTTTTTGCCCCAGAAGGGCCTAGTACAGAGAACTGAAGTTGGAAGCTAAGAATATGCACGCTTGTAAAAATCAGTTTTTATACATGACAAAATGTTGATGTAGAGTTCAGCACAGGACAGTCAACGTTAAAAAAAACCCTGTAACATTAAAGCTAGTCTAGTAGGATACGGATACAGTTAAATAGACAGCTAACCTCACCCACAGAATCCATGAGGTGAATAGAGGACATTTAAAAAGGCACAGATTCAAGAAGGCTTTACGCCAGTTTCATTATCCAAATATACGTGTCCAATTTTCATGAAATGGACACCTCACTGGCACTCGCTTTACAAATTGACGCAACTACTCTGGTGTCAAACCTGTTGAATCTTGGCCTATGGCTGTTGGCGAGACATATATATATATCTTTGCTACACCAGTTTGATGTCCTAACCGAGTGCAGCGCCCAACCCAATGGATAAATGCTTTTGTGTTTTTTTAGTGCTGTCACCAGCTGGCTTAAAGGGAACCTGTCATCTCGGAACCCCCCCTGAACTAGAGTATAGTGTGTATAGTGTAAGTGATGCTGAATCCGAATATGTAAGCTTTATCTTCATACTCACTTCCATTCTGATGCTGTGCTCCCACAAACCTGCAGTAAAATGCACTCAGTGGACTCTTCTTTGAGTCCTCTCCATTATGTGAGTGAGCACCGGAGTCCACTGAGTGCATTTTACTGCAGGTTTGTGGGAGCACAGCGTCGGAATGGAAGTGAGTATGAAGATAAAACTTACATATTCGTATTCAGCATCACTTACACTATACAACACTTACTCTAGTTCAGGGGCTGTTTCGGAGATGACAGGTTCCCTTTAAAGAAAGTCCGGGCAATTTATAAGTTTCTGGTTCAAGTATGGGCACAGAAAGTTATTAATTGCCTGGACTTATCTTTTAAAGTGGGTAGGGGGAAAACCCCTGATGGGGTATGGGAGTGACCTTCCTGCCCTCTCTTTGGTCACTCCCAAAAAACCTCACCCTATGGGTACCTTCACATGTGGCTGCGGGTCTGCTGAGTAAAATCCACAGGGCATTTTTATACCGTTGACCAAACGGCGTTCAGTACTATGGTGCCGTCCGGACATAAGCAGTTCTGCGCTGAACTGGGTATTTGCGTCCAGCCCCATAGTACTGAAGGTGGCATAAAATCAGCCAACGATGCGCTGTGGATTTTAGGCAGCAGAGAACCCCAAAAAAGCATCCCATTGTAAAGGCACCCGTAAATAAGGCAAGTTAACCTTACTTCCAGCAACTGTTTGTTGCTGTAACTAACTGTGGAGGTTTTTTATATCACATTTGAAGGACAGCAGCCTCCGTGATATATATACCATAGACAGCCTTATTCCACGCGTGACTGCATGAGAGGCATGAAATCATTCGCACAGAGAAGAACCCCATCATAATTTGCCGTGCAAGATTTTACTACTCTCATGATATCAACAAAATACCTCAAGGACAGTTAGTACCCGCTCACAAAACGGTGAGTAGTGTTCCTTGGCACGGGTGCCAGGGATAGAACCCCACGGCTATAGTTCACAATAGGTGAAATCCCCACTTTGTGAAGCATAGTCGTGGGGATTATTTTAGGGATGGTACTGTTCTTGGGGTATGGGTTGGACGGTGTGAGGCATTAAGCTGGTGTGGAGATGTTAAATGGCCAACACACCATGGGCATTAAATTTGGAGATGGGGTTCTGTTTATTTAAATGTATCCGAATTAAGTAGGGAATTTTTAAGGTGATGTTTTAAAATTTGGGGTCTAAGGGGGGGAACATTACTTAATAAGTTAAATTATGGATTTTTACGTTGGGCACATATTTGGGATATTAAGGTCAGTTTCTTGGACACACGGATTGCCATGCAAGACGGGTGACTGATGACTTAGTCATTCACATCAGGCAGGGGGGTGGTATAATCCGATGTAATCCAGGCACGATTCATCTTTAGAAAAGTCAGCATCTCAACACTGTGGCAAGAGAGCCTCGTTCTTTGCGGTGTTATGATGTTACCCACCACACGGAACACCCTCTCTGACGCAACACTACTGGCTGGGCAGGACAGCAGAGCCAAAGAAAACTCTGCCAGTTGAGCCCAAATGTCCAGTTTCTCTGCCCAGTACTGCACGGGGTCGGTGACACTTTGGGGCAGGGTACAATCCAGGTAGGCAGTGACCTGGTGGGTAAGCTCATGCTGGTCCACGCCATGAGTCCGGTGTTGTGTCCCCTCTTCAGCAGCTGGCTGCATGAAATCGCTCATCAGCGATTGGAGGCTGTAGCGACTTCTCACGCCTCCACTAGTGGTGGTGGTAGTGGAGCTCGCTGGTTCCCCCCGAGCGGATGTTGTCTGGGAACCTGGCTGGTCTCGCTGGTAAGTTGAGACCAACTGACTGGTGAGTAGGTCCCGGTAATACCCCAGTTTTGCCTCCCTCTCTGATGGCGGAAAAAATTCAGCCATTTTGCGTCGGAAGCGAGGGTCCACCAGGGTGGCCAGCCAGTATTGGTCCCTCTGGCGGATGTCCATAATCCGGCTGTCACTCCTGAGACACTCCCGCAGGCACCTAGCCATCTGCACCAAGGACAATGAGCGCCTCTCCTCTCCACTGTCCTCGGTATAGTTCCAGGGTCTGCTGGGGTCTTCCTCCTCTTCCTCTACCACTTCATCCTCCATCTCCTCCTGTGATTGAGAGGCAGAGAAGCCAGGTGGCGGTGTGTGGAATGGCTGGGCATAGACATCTTCCTCCTCCTCACCCTCCATCTGCACTTCATCCATCTCTGGGCAAAGGCGATGTTCAGCCTTGGAGTGGTCGCCTGCGAATCCTTGCTGATGATGGTTTTCAGCGCACTTTCCAGAACATGGACGAGTGGGATGATGTCGTTGATCCCATAGTCATGCCTGCTCACAAACAAAGTCGCGTCCTCAAAAGGGATCAACAATTGGCAGACTTCACGCATCATCTGCCAGTGTGTGACTTGGAAGTCGCAGTGTGGCGTGAAGCTGCCTGATTGCCCCATGAGGTAGTCTATAACGGCTGACCTTTGCTCGTACAGGCAGTCCAGCATATGGAGGGCAGAATTCCAGCGTGTTGGCACGTCGCAGATTAGCCGATGTTGGGGCAGACTGCGCTGTCTCTGGATCCTGAGCAGGGTGTTCCTTGCAGTGTAGGAGTGGCTGAAGTGTTTGCACACTCTGCATGACATCCTCAGAAGGTCTTGTAGTGCAGGAAATGATCTAAGAAACCTGTGCACTCTGAGATTTATCACATGTGCCATACAAGGTGTATGACTCAGCCCTCCCTGCTGCACTGCAGAAACAATGTTCCTCCCATTGTCTGCTACCACACTTCCCACCGTTAGTTGACGTGGGGTCAGCCATTGATCGATCTCCTCCCTGATGGTCCGGAGGAGCTCCTGCCCACTGTGGCTCCGTTCACCCAGGCTCACCAAATGGAGGACAGCCTGAGAGCGCCGGGCCTGACATCGGTGGTAAGACACCGGGGCAGATTGTCAAAGCGGCAGATGGTTGCAAGGTGGTGGAGGCAGAACTTGTGCTTCCCGCTGCTGGCCCCCTAAAGCACCGTGGAGGTGACAGTGCAAGAATGGGCCAACTTCCTGATGGTCTTCTGGGAGGATGTTGACCCAATGTGCAGTAACAGACATGTACTGCCCTTGCCCATAATTTGAGGACCAGACATCAGCACTCAGGTGCACGGTCTTGGACACCGAGAGTCCCATTGAGTCGCCCACCTTTTTCTGCACATAACTGTGCAGTGATGGGACAGCTTTGCCAGAGATGTAGTGGCGGCTGGGGAATCGCCATCTAGGGTGCGCACACGCCATGAAATCCCTGAAAGGCTGGGAGTCCACGAGGTTGAAGGGCAGGGACTGAAGCACCAGCAGCTTAACCAGGTGTCCGGTCAGTTTCTGGGCCATGGGATGGCTGCTGGAATACACCTGACGTCTGCCCATGGACTCAGTCACGGATTGCTGCCTCATTAGCGGTTTAGATGGCAGTGACACTGTGCTGGTGCTGGCACCTGAGGCTGACGAGCCCTGAGTTGCACTGAGAGGATGCTGCATGATGGGATCTGCAGTGTATGGTGCATCCTGACAGGAGGTGATATTGGGGTCACGGTTCTTCCAGGCCTGTTGGTGTTGCCTTTCCATGTGCTTTCGCATCGATGTTGTCCCTAGATTATCACCCCTGCCACGACTGACCCTCTCATTGCACAGCAGGCACAAAGCAATGTGCTTATCTTTCCCCAGGCAGAAGAACTGCAAGACGACAGAGGACCGTGGTTTGCTGACAGCCACGGGGGGTCTTGCTGGCTGTTTACTGCCACTGCTGCCTGAGGGTGCCCTCTCAGGACCAAGGCTTTGAGAGGGTGATCTCTGCCTGGTAGCTTGGCTTCTACCCCTCCCTCTTGTGCCTCGGTTCCTTAAAACAGTGGGATGTTGCTGCGTCGGTGGCACCTCTATTTCCTCCCTTGATGATGAGGATGATGCTGCTTGAGGGCGCCACGTCCGATCAGCGACATCGTCATCAAACTCGGCACCACTACTACTTTCCTCCGGTGGCTGGGACAGAATATCAGGTGTGGCACTGGATGCCCCTCCCTGGCTCTGTTTACTGCTTACAGCCAACACCTCCTCTGGAGTCTCACTACGTTCCACCCGCTGACTTTGGTGGACTTCCTCCTCCTCATCACTAAAAAGTGGTAGAAACTCCAAGGGCAGATCAAGGTTTGCCAAGCGTTCCCTGGCAGAAGGTGCCCCAAAGGTGAGTGGCATTCTAATAACAGGGGACGGGGCAGAGGACTCTCGCTGACCGTCCCATGTAAGGGTGGTGTCGGATGATCCAGCGGATGCTTGACTCCTCGTTTGCGAGCTTTGGGCAGTGGAACTGGAGGATTGGGTAAGCCAATCTAGAACCACTGGCTGTGTGGTTCTTACTTGACCAGTGGCCGTCAGGGGTAGCTGCACCCTGCTGCCACGCCTGTTACCACGGCTGCCACCGGGCCTGGTGCTGCCACTTCTCCTACCCTCACCGCCTGCTGTTGCACTCCTTGCCTGGGAAGTGCTGGAAGTAGGACGCTTGGACATATTTTTATTTGGGTGGGGGGAAATTAAATGATGTATTTTTTTTAAACTTTATTTATTTTTTTTAAAACTTTTTTTAAACTTTTTTTAACTTTTTTTATAACTTTTTTTAACTTTTTTTTATTGACTTTTTTTTAACTTTTTTTGTTGCAGCTAAACGGGGTTGACGGCACCCAGCTGAGCAGCAACGTGTAGCGTGCACGGTCACGGGACAGGAATGATACCTGTCCTGACTCTTTTCTCTCACTATTTCTTTTTTTATCACCCTATCTCTCCCTAGATCTCACAATTTTTTTATTTATATGACTTTCTCTCCCTATCTCTACCTATCTCTTGCTTTCTCAGCCTCTTTCCCTATCTATCACCTTATCTTCTATATCTAGCTTTCTCTTCCTCTCTCCTGCTTCTCTCACTAACCCTTTCTATTTCTTCTCTATCTCTCCCTGTATCTATCTACTTGTTTGAATATCTATCTAACTATATCTTTTCTCTCTCTAACTAATGTGGAGCTCCTCTCTCTCTCTGATGTCTGGCGACGCACTGACAAGATGTCGGCGCGCTCAGACACTTCAGGGGCTGTGGGGTGATGTCATACATTTTTTTTTCACAGAAAACCACGATACAAGGGATTATAGGAGTAATAATTCCTTGTATCCTGGTCAATTCTGTGAAAAAAGTACAGTTTTGCGTTACCGTTTTTTTTTTGTTACCAGATTCGTTACGAACTTTTTGCAAAGTTCGTAACTAGAGATGAGCGAGCACTAAAATGCTCGGGTGCTCGTTATTCGAGTTGAACTTTTCCCGATGCTCGGGTGCTCGTTTCGAATAAGGAACCCCAATGAAGTCAATTGGAGACTTGAGCATTTTTGCAGGGGACCAAGGCTCTGCCTAGGGAACGCTGGGTGAAAACCTGGAAACCTCAGAAAATGATGGAAACACCAAGGAAATGGACAGGAAACAGCAGGGGCAGCATGCATGGATGCCTCTGAGGCTGCCTAATCCCACCATTACCCCAAATTCTCAGGCAACAGCCTGGTGGTTACCCTCATGGCAATTGTGCTCACCCAGACCAAGAAAGGTGAGGCACATGCCCATCACATGTTAGGGAAGCACCCAACTAGGTGCAACGAAGGTCCATCACCGCCAATTTTAAGGGACACGGTAATGGTGACCCACTTAAAAATGCTGCCTGACAACCTGGCGGTGAACCCCTGATTGTCTGTCTTTCAATAAGATTGCAGTGTAAAGCATGGTGGTTAGCCTCAGTAATAAGATTGCAGTGTAAAGCATGGTGGTGAGCCTCAGTATGACTTTTTAGATGGAGATTGCATGTGGTCACGTACTCCCTGGAACCCCATAGTGACCCCTTCTCTGATGTGCTACCCCAGAACATTCTCTGCCCCAATTCGCAAGACCTTTTGCAGTCTCCGTGTGTTGACAGTGGGGATTTACCAGTGTTGTCTGAGGAGGTGGTGGACAATGGCGAGACACAGGTGTCGGGGGGTGAGGTAGTTGTATGGGAAGCAAGTTACAGTGGGGACTCCTTGGGGGGACTTTCTCATGATGGGACAGATTCAACTTGGGTGGATCAGGCACAGGAACAGATCAATTTTTTTTTTGTGTGTGTGTTTATTTAACTTTTATTTAGCACAAATAACCACAGAGATATTTATTCGTTATCTTCTCTGCGCAGTCTGGCGTTGGGGTTTGTCACTTTGATGGCGAGCTGTGCCGCTCTCTCCACAATGGTCTTTCGGTTCTTTGAGGAGACGTTGAGGAGATCAGTGAAATTCAGTGAATGACAACGCTGGACCCCAACTTAAAAATTTAGCATCAACCGGTACAGTCGTAAATTATGAGCTTGATCAAGTGTGGCATG
>ONZH01012579.1:0-35643 GCA_900303285.1 Rhinella marina
GTCCCCAGCTGCCACTATTTTTCCCGATGTGCCGTCCCAGCCCTACACCAGCACGTGTCACAGAACATCATCCGTGCCCTGACCAACGCTGTTTCTGAGAAGGTCCACCTAACCACGGACACGTGGACAAGTGCTGCCGGGCAGGGACACTATATCTCACTGACGGCACATTGGGTTAACTTGGTGGAGGCTGGGACCGAGAATGACCCTGGGGCCGCTCATGTACTGCCCACACCGAGGATTGCGGGGCCTACCTCGGTCACGGTCTCTCAGACGTACTATGCCTCCTCCTCCGACCCCTCCTCCTCCTCCACCGAATTACCATCCGTGAACACGGCGCCTTCAGTCGGTAGCTCTAGGCGCAGCAGCAGTGCCGTGGGTAAGCGCCAGCAGGCGGTGCTCAAACTGCTGAGCTTAGGTGACAAAAGGCACACCGCCCAAGAGCTGTTACAGGGCATCACGGTGCAGACCGATGTGTGGCTGGCACCGCTGAACCTCAAGCCAGGCATGGTTGTGTGTGACAACGGGTGTAACCTGGTGGCGGCTCTGCAACTCGGCAGACTGACACATGTGCCATGCCTGGCCCACGTGTTCAATCTCATAGTTCAGCGGTTCCTCAAGACATACCTCAATCTGTCTGATTTGTTCACCAAGGTGCGCCGCATCTGTGCGCATTTCAGCAAGTCGACCACAGATGCTGCCACTCTCAGGGCAGCGCAGCACCGCCTACAACTGGCCGCTCACCGACTGTTGTGCGACGTGCCCACGAGATGGAATTCGACATTAAACATGTTATCCAGAGTTTACCAGCAGCGCAGAGCGATTGTAGACTGCCAGATGTCAACTTCCACCAGAACTGGTAGTCAGGTCACTCAGATTCCTCAAGTCTACAATGAGGAGTGGACATGGATGTCTGATATCTGCCAGGTGTTGAGCAACTTTGAGGAGTCAACACAGATGGTCAGGGGCGATGCCGCCATCATCAGCCTCACCATCCCGCTGCTTTGCCTGTTGAAAAACTCACTGCTCAGCATCAAGTCGGATGCTTTGCGCTTGTCACAAGAGATGGTTGAGGAAGATACGTCGCTTGATAGCCAGAGCACCCTCCGGTCTTTTTCTCAGCACGTATCGGAGGATGAGGATGAGGAGGAGGAGAATGTCGGCGAGACAGAAGAGGGTACCAATGCTCAGTCCTTCTTAACTCTTGAGTGTGTATGGGCTGAAGAGGAGGAGGAGGAGGAAATGGAGAGTCAGGCTAGTGAGGAGAGGGAATTCTTGCGTGTTGGGACTCTGGCGCACATGACAGACTTCATGTTAGGCTGCCTATCCCGTGACCCTCGCGTTAGAAGAATTTTTTCAAACACCGATTACTGGGTGTTCACTCTCCTGGACCCATGGTACAAGCAGAACCTTCCCACTCTCATCCTTGCAGAGGAAAGGAGTATGAGAGTGAATAGATATCAACAGGCTCTGGTGCACAAGCTGAAACAATTCTTTCCATCTGAAGCCGCTAGCGGCAGAGGGCATGGTTCTGTGGGCCAAGTAGCGGGGGAGAGGAGGCGAGCAGGCAGCTTGTCCAGCACTGGCAGGGAAACGCTCTCCAAGGCCTTTGCCACTTTAGCGTGGCTAGCGTGCTGTCAGAGCGGGTATTCACTGCAGCTGGTGCCGTCATCACCGATAAGCGCACACGCCTGTCAACTGACAGCGCTGACAGGCTGACACTTATTAAAATGAACAAAGCCTGGATTTCACCGGAATTCAAATCTCCTCCGGGGGAAAGCAGCTAAAGATTTAAATAATTTATGTATCCGATTCCTCTTCTCTACTCCTCCGTCCAACTGGCACTCTTTTACGACAATTTTTCAGGAGGGCCCCCTACAGGCCCTCTCGTCAAACAATTTTTCCGGAGGTCCACCTACAGGCCCTCTCTCCAAACAATTTTTCCGGAGGTCCACCTACAGGCCCTCTCTCCAAACAATTTTTCCGGAGTTCCACCTACAGGCCCTCTCTCCAAACAATTTTTCCGGAGGTCCACCTACAGGCCCTCTCTTTAAACAATTTTTCCGGAGGTCCACCTACAGGCCATCTCTCCAAACAATTTTTCCGGAGGTCCACCTACAGGCCCTCTCTCCAAACAATTTTTCCGGAGGTCCACCTACAGGCCCTCTCTCCAGTTCCAGTTTCCAGTTTTATTTGCGCAAACTGCGTACATTTTATTTATACCTGCGTATCTATATTGCCCAACATTGGGTACGGTAGCAACAAGAAGACCAAACACATGCTGCCCACAGGGTTCCGCAAATTCCTTGTCCACAATGTCAAGGAGCTCGAGGTTCTGTTGATGAGCAACAAGTCCTTCTGTGCAGAAATCGCCCACAACGTCTCCATCTAAGAACCTAAAGACCATTGTGGAGAGAGCGGCACAGCTCGCCATCAAAGTGACAAACCCCAACGCCAGACTGCGCATTGAAGATAACGAATAAATATCTCTGTGGTTATTTTTGCTAAATAAAAGTTAAATAAACACACACAAAAAAATTGATCTGTTCCTGTGCCTGATCCACCCAAGTTGAATCTGTCCCATCATGAGAAAGTCCCCCCAAGGAGTCCCCACTGTAACTTGCTTCCCATACAACTACCTCACCCGACACCTGTGTCTCGCCATTGTCCACCACCTCCTCAGACAACACTGGTAAAGCCCCACTGTCAGCACACGGAGACTGCAAAAGGTCTTGCGAATTGGGGCAGAGAATGTTCTGGGGTAGCACATCAGAGAAGGGGTGACTATGGGGTTCCAGGGAGTATGTGACCACATGCAATCTCCATCTAAAAAGTCATGCCACACTTGATCGAGCTCATAATTGACAATTGTACCGGTTGATGCTAAATTTTTAAGTTGGGGTCCTGCGTCGTCATTCTAACTACATCCGGCTGTTGTCACCACCACACACGCTAGCCCAGGGGGCACTCCTCTGGCTCTTCCAGCTCAACCTCCTTCCACCCAGCCTGCCCCCCACCTACAGGCCCTCTCTCCAAACAATTTACCCGGATAGGGGACGTATTAGATATTGTACTGATGTTTTTTTGGTTCTTCTTTTAATTGCCTCCTGACCTGTGATAGGCAGAGCATGGACACGTCCCCTTAGCTGCAGTAGGAAAGACACTCCCCTGGCTAGAGCAAGCTCTTTTTCTGTTTTCCGTGGTCAAAAAATCCATGAAATATAAGGTCCCAAGATAGGGGACGTATACGGTATTAAACTGAGAAGAATCGATACCGTACCGGTTGATGCTAGAGTTTTTCCAAATCCATCCGGCTGTTGTCACCACCACACACGCTAGCCCAGGGGGCACTCCTCTGGCTCTTCCAGCTCAACCTCCTTCGCCCCAGCCTGCCCCCCACCTACAGGCCCTCTCTCCAAACAATTTACTCTGATAGGGGACGTATTAGATATTGTACTGATGTTTTTTTTGGTTCTTCTTTTAATTGCTTCCTGACCTGTGATAGGCAGAGCATGGACACGTCCCCTTAGCTGCAGTAGGAAAGACACTCCCCTGGCCAGAGCAAGCTCTTTTTCCGTTTTCCGTGGTCGAAAAATCCATGAAATATAAGGTCCCAAGATAGGGGACGTATACGGTATTAAACTGAGAAGAATCGATACCGTACCGGTTGATGCTAGAGTTTTTCCAAATCCATCCGGCTGTTGTCACCACCACACACGCTAGCCCAGGGGGCACTCCTCTGGCTCTTCCAGCTCAACCTCCTTCCCCCCAGCCTGCCCCCCCACCTACAGGCCCTCTCTCCAAACAATTTACCCGGATAGGAGACGTATTAGATATGGTACTGATGTTTGTTTTGGTTCTTCTTTTAATTGCCTCCTGACCTGTGATAGGCAGAGCATGGACACGTCCCCTTAGCTGCAGTAGGAAAGACACTCCCCTGGCCAGAGCAAGCTCTTTTTCCGTTTTCCGTGGTCAAAAAATCCATGAAATATAAGGTCCCAAGATAGGGGACGTATACGGTATTAAACTGAGAAGAATCGATACCGTACCGGTTGATGCTAGAGTTTTTCCAAATCCATCCGGCTGTTGTCACCACCACACACGCTAGCCCAGGGGGCACTCCTCTGGCTCTTCCAGCTCAACCTCCTTCCCCCCAGCCTGCCCCCCACCTACAGGCCCTCTCTCCAAACAATTTACTCTGATAGGAGACGTATTAGATATTGTACTGATGTTTTTTTTGGTTCTTCTTTTAATTGCCTCCTGACCTGTGATAGGCAGAGCATGGACACGTCCCCTTAGCTGCAGTAGGAAAGACACTCCCCTGGCCAGAGCAAGCTCTTTTTTCGTGGTCGAAAAATCCATGAAATATAGGGTCCCAAGATAGGGGACGTATACGGTATTAAACTGAGAAGAATCGATACCACACATGCCCCACTAGGAGAATTTGGGGTAATGGTGGGATTAGGCAGCCTCAGAGGCATCCATGCATGCTGCCCCTGCTGTTTCCTGTCCATTTCCGTGGTGTTTCCATCATTTTCTGAGGTTTCCAGGTTTTCACCCAGCCTTCCCTAGGCAGAGCCTTGGTCCCCTGCAAAAATGCTCGAGTCTCCCATTGACTTCAATGGGGTTCGTTATTCGAAACGAGCACCCGAGCATCGAGAAAAGTTCGACTCGAATAACGAGCACCCTAGCATTTTAGTGCTCGCTCATCTCTAAATATAATCTATGAATAAAAAAAAAAATTGGGAAATACTATGCGAAGCTCTCAGAGATACAAAGGACCTACTTCTAAGTGAGTCCTCCCACTGCTCATCTGTCAGGTCAACAATTTCTTTCTTCCATTTACCTTTCTCCATAATCGAGGTCTTACTTTGTTTGGCTTTCATTAAAACATTATATCCCCTTGAGACAGTGCCTTTAATCTTTTTATTGTCCAAAAATACCTTTTATGTATCCACTGGAGCCTTCTTATATCTTTCCACCTCTATAGATAAATTAATAGCATCACTAAACTGCAAATAACGAAAAAAATCTAACCTTTCAAAGTCTTTTAATACATCTCCGTCAAAAACTTGCCACAAAAAATGAATTCCCTTGCTTTCCCAATTAACATAGTGCTTAATATTTTGAATTTCCTTCAACTTTAAATTATTCCACAACGGCGTGTACTCTATATATCCTTTTATATCCAATATTTTTTTTATTTCCTCCCAAACCTTATCCATTAAATTATATATGTGTTGATCTATATTTATACACCCTAAAACACCCGCTTCTAATAATTCAATTATACTAGATACACTATCATTCCAACCTGTACCCTTTAACTGTGATCTCAAAAAACAATTTACAACCTCCAACCTCATAAATCCAAATTGAACCACTAAAAAGAAAAAATACCAATTAGGACGTGCCAACCCACCCCCTCTACAGGATAACTGCAAAATCTCTCTTCTAATCCTAGGAACGCTTCCTTTCCAAATAAACTCCCCAATTAATTTACCTAATACCCTAAATATCTTACGTGGCAACCACAACACAGTAGCCTGAAACACATAAAGGATCCTTGGAAGACACACCATCTTTACCAGATTTATTCTTCCTATCATTGACAGCGGGAGATTTTTCCAAATCTGAAACTATTTTTTTTATATCGTCCAGAAGAGGAAAAACATTCAATTTAATAAAGTCATTTGTGATATCTATTCCCAAATACCTAAAAGAGGTCTTATTGTTCACCACATGTAAATTATAATTACACCCCATGTTAAGATCTCCAAATAACATTAAATGGAATTTTTCCCAGTTTACCTTCAGTCCTGAAAAATGACTAAATTTCTCAATCAGGCCCATAACTTTACCTAAGTGCTGCTTAGAGATGAGTGAATCTATTCGTCGATTTGTTGATTCGTATTGAATCGTGGAAATTTTCAGCTGTGAAGCAAATCCGAATATTAGGTGATTCGCTTCGACTTTGTACGCATTCGCTACATAGTTGCCCTATAAATTATACGCTATTGCGTAAGAATTCAATTCATTAGCGAACTTTTACTGTTAGTTCGTTTATCGTGCGCAAAAGCCCCGGGAAGAAAATGGTCACCTGACCTAGTGGGCAGTGCTTGCTCTAATTGGCTCAGGCTCGGTAAGCCAGTGACGCATTACTTCGGCTGCGACTGCTGAGAAGAGCAGAAGCACTGTGTGTGAAGTTCTGAGACCTGGTTTTTGAAAATTGGGGTGTAATTGCTCTGGGAATCCATATTACACATATCAGGGATACTGCAGGGCACGTGCAGGGCCAGTTCAGGGCTAGTAATTAATCAGGCAGGGAGAGAGAGACAGGGAGAGATAGGGAGATACAGGAAGATACAGGGACAAACACCAGCTGCAGGGCCACAAAGTGAATTGAAAAATGTCTGGAATGGATAAGCAAAAGGGGTCCAGTTCCAGCCAGACCTCGAGCTCTAAAAAAAAGGAGAAGGTGGCACAGGGCAGAAGTGCCAAAGAACCCGTAGCCGGAGCATCTACTAATAGTATTTGCAATACTTGGACGTTTTTCCACCAGGCTAACCCACCAAGGTGCAAAAGTGTAGTGGAGGAGAAAGTGGATGAGGTAGTCGAATGGATGGCACGCTCATCTCAGTCTCAGCCGGATGATCTGCTGTCGTCTGCTGATACGGTATCCATATGAAGCCAGGGGTCAGACTCAGAGCGTTCCTCCTGCTCCGCCATTCCTCTCCAGCAAAGCCCGTCATTTTCGTACGCAATTTGTATGCTTATGCGTACGTGTTCAAAGAGGTTGCGTACCTTCTTACCTGATCATTCGTTATTAGTGCGCGAATGTTCACTAAAAGCCATATAATTACGTATAATTTGTACGCAAATTCAACGAATCTATTAGTCGAATATATGAATCTTAGGAAAGGTTCGGCGAATAAAATTTAGCTTGATTCGCTCATCTCTAGTCCTGCTCAACCTCGCCCAAGAACAAAAGAACATCATCAGCAATTTTTTCCTGATTTTCACCATGATGGAAATCCCTAATATTTTTATTTTCCCTTATCAAGACAGCTAATGGCTCTATTGCAAGTGCAAAAGCAGAGGGGATAGGGGACATCCCTGCCTAGTGTCCCTAAAAAGGGCAAAGGGCAGGGACATTTCCCCACCCACCTCCACCCTCGCTCTGGGATTTAAGTAAATTAAGCTAATCCAATTTATGAATGAAACCCCAAAACCAAAGCATTTAAGGACACCCCATAAATAATCCCATTCTATACAATCAAAAGCCTTGATCGACGAGAGAGTATCGCCCTCTTGTTATTTACATCCTTTTTTGCTTCTATATTCATAAATAATCTCCTAATATTGGAATAAATCCAACGACCCGGAATAAATCCAGTTTGATCCTCATTAATAACCGATTTTATTACTCTGGCTAACCTATCAGCTAAAACTTTAGCTAACAACTTAATATCGGTGTTCAACAATGAAATAGGCCTATAAGGTTTTAATAAATCCTTATCTACCTTGGGGATCAACACTATAGTTGCTTCATCCATTGAATCAGGCAATTTCCCTTCACTCTTAGATACGTTTAATGTTGCCAGCAATTCCGGAAGTAAAATTTCACTAAATTCTTTATATACTTCAAAAGGTAATCCATCAGCCCCGGGTGACTTTTCAGGTTTTGTCGATTTTAAAGCATTAATTAACTCTTCTACCTGAATATTTGCATCTAAGTAATCTCTTTGAATGTCTGTCAGTTTCTTAAAGGGTATATCATCCAAAAATTGAACCAACTCCTCCTTATTATAATAAACGTGGGACCTATATAATTGCTGAAAATATTGTTCAAAAACCTTACAAACCTGTTCCGGAGTTTTAACCAGCATTCCCTGCTGGTTTTAAATTACACTAATGCAACTTCTGATTTAGATTTTTAATTATGTTGGCGAGGAGTTTTCCCACTTTCTCCCCCTCTGCATAACATTTAACTCCACGGAAAAAAAGTAATGCTTGGGATTTTGCCACATAAATTTCTCTAACATTTTCTTTTTCCTCCTCCCAACCTCTTAAATTTTCCAAAGAGGGATTCTGTACACACCGATCTTTAGCAATCTTTAACCTCAATTCCACTTTCTGCATTTTTCCCTAGCTTCCTTTTTCCAATTGCTAACATGTTTAAACAATAAACCCCTCAAAAAAGCTTTTGCAGCGTCTCAAATAATCCATTTTGCAGTAGTACCATTATTAACAGAGAAAAAAACTTAAGTTGTTCCTTGATATTTTCCTTGTATTTTAGTAACATAAACCAATGTGGATTAAATCTAAATACCTTTAAAGGGCTCAGATTATTATTTCCTAATTCCACAACTAATGCACAATGATCTGACAAAGGCATAGGATCGTAACTCATCTTAATCAACCTTAGATCAACCAATTTCTTATTACCCAAAACCATATCAATCCTTGACCATGTCTGATGTGTCTTTGAGTAACAAGAATAGACCCTCTTATCCGGATTATATAATCGCCAAACGTCTTCCCAACCAAACTCAAGAAGTAATTTGGCAAAGTTAGTATTAGATGAAATATTCTTACTCCTGGAAATTCTATCCTTAACCGTATCTAAAATTACATTAAAGTCCCCTACTGCAATTAACGTGCAATCGTATTTCTCCATCAAAAAAGTTTGCATATCTGGCTTATACGGTGGAGGGATATAAATATTTGCAATAACCATTGGAACATTATCAATATTACAATGCAAAAAAAAGATATCTGCCAGCGTTATCCACCTTGACTGCTAGAAAATTAACCTTTTCATGTATCAAAATAGACACACCTGTTGAATAAGAGGAGTATATAGAATGATATCTAGCTTTTATCCATCTCTTTTCTAAACAGTTTATAAGTTCTTTATCCAAATGCGTTTCCTGAAAACAAATAACAGCTGGCAGATATCTTACCACCCAATCAAATGTAGCAACCCGTTTCAACTTATCCCTTAACCCCTGCACATTCAATGATATTATTTTCACACTCATCAAATGTTAATACTTAAACATTCAGAAATACACTACTCAAAAAGCTATCTCTTAATAATATAAAAATGAATTTCTGTCTGTCTGTCTGTCTGTTCTCTATGCGCGACCAAACTACTGGACCGATTTTCACCAAATTCGACACACAGGTACATCAGGTGTCCGGGAAGGTTTTAGACCAGGTCTCATCTCTCTAGGACGTACCGTTCCCGAGATATTCCCAAAATATGATCTCCATTAGCCAACATTACAACTGGGAGCTTTGGTTTTAAACTCCAACTGCCATTCTCTGCAAAGACACACAGGGAGGGCAGGTTTCCATAACAACCAGGTAATTATCAGCAGCTGAGGATCTCATCCATTTCTATTTACTGACACTGTTAACCCTTTGGCGCATTTGGACGTAACTGTACGTCCAAAGTGCAAGTAAGTTGCTGCATTTGGACGCGCAGTTACGTCCAAACTGCTTACCGGGACTGTGACACTATAAAGTGTCACAGCCCCGGAGTCTCCGCTCTCCCGGAGAGCAGAGACATCGGGGAAGCCGGAAAGGGACCAATCAGAGTGGTCCCTTGCCAGCAAGCGCTCCGATTGGTTAGTCTCTGCAGACTAACCAATCGGAGCGCTTCAGTATTAAATGCCGGTTTCAGGCTGCGATCTCCACTCTGGAGAGAGATCACAGCCTGAAACCAGGTAAGTCCTCTGTGCCCCCACATAGCCCCCTTCTTGTAGTGCCCCCCCTTGTAGTGCCCCCTCCTTGTAGTGCCCCCCTGGTGCCTCCGTTGCCCCCCCCCTCCTGCTTTGTATTGTATGATGGCAGCGGCTCAGGATCGGAGCCGCTGCCATCAGCAGAGAGTGTGAGCTGTAATTACAGCTCACACTCTGCTGCTAACAGCTGAAATCGGTGCTGGCACCGATTTCAGCTGTTTAACGCCATAAATGCTGCGGTCAGTAGCCGCCCGCAGCATCCATGGGGTTAAGAGGGAGGGAGCTCCCTCTCTATACCATCGGGCCGCCGCTGCTGCAATGGCAACGGCCCGATGGTTACCATGGCAACCAGACGCTTTACAAAAAGCGTCCTGGTTGCCATGTAGCTAAGGCTGATTAGACCCTTAGGGTCTGATCAGCCTTAGTGTAGCACTGATACAGTGCATTGCAATAGATGGCTATTGCAATGCACTGTATAGCCATCAAGCCCACTGGATCTTCAAGATCCAAATGGGTCTTGATAAAGTTTAAAAAAAATGTAAAAGTAAAAAAGAAAAGTGTGAAAAGAAAGTAAAAAAAGTGTAAAAAGTAAAAAAAATAAAGTTTAAAAAAGTTAAAAAAGCGCCCTTTTTTCCCCAAATAAAGTAAAAAAAAAAGAAAAAGTACACATATTAGGTATCGCCGCGTCCGTATCGACGGGCTCTATAAAAGCGTCACATGGTCCACCCCGCCAGCTGTACGCAAAAATTTTTTAAAAAAAAAAACTATACCAAAACAGCCATTTTCTGTCACCTTGCCACACAAAAAGTGTATTAGCAGGCGATCAAAAAGGCGTATTTACCCCAAAATGGTACCAATCAAACCGTCATCTCGTCCCGCAAAAAATGAGCCCCCTACCTGAGACAATCGCCCAAAAAATAAAAAAACTACAGCTCTCTGACTATGGAGATACTAAAACATGATTTTTTTTGTTTCAAAAATGATATTATTGTGTAAAACTTAAATAAATAAAAATAAGTATACATGTTAGGTATCGACACGTCCGTAACAACCTGCTCTACAAAAATATCACATGATCTCTCCCCTCAGGTGAACACCGTAAAAAATAAAAAATAAAAACTGTCTAAAAAAAGCCATTTTTTATCACATTTCATCACAAAAAATTTAATACCAAGCGATCAAAAAGCGTATGCCCCCAAAAATAGTATCAATCTAACCGTCATCTTGTCCCGCAAAAAATGAGCCCCTACCTGAGACAATTGCCCAAAAAATAAAAAAACTACAGCTCTCTGACTATGGAGATACTAAAACATGATTTTTTGTTTCAAAAATGATATTATTGTGTAAAACTGAAATAAATAAAAATAAGTATACATGTTAGGTATCGACACGTCCGTAACAACCTGCTCTACAAAAATATCACATGATCTCTCCCCTCAGGTGAACACCGTAAAAAATAAAAAATAAAAACTGTCTAAAAAAGCCATTTTTTGTCACATTTCTTCACAAAAAATGTAATACCAAGCGATCAAAAAAGCATATGCCCCAAAAAATAGTACTAATCTAACCGTCATCTCGTCCTGCAAAAAATGAGCCCCTACCTGAGACAATCGTCCAAAAAATAAAAAAACTACAGCTCTCTGACTATGGAGACATTAAAACATGATTTTTTTTTGTGCTTCAAAAATATTGTGTAAAACTTAAATAAATAAAAAAAAAGTATACATAATTGATATTGCCGCGTCCGTAACGACCTGCTCTATAAAAATATCACACGATCTAACCTGTCAGATGAATGTTGTAAATAACAAAAAATAAAAACTATGCCAAAACTGCTAGTTTTTGTTACCTTGCCTCACAAAAAGTGTAATATAAAGGTACCAAAAATCGCATGTACCCTAGAATAGTACTAACAAAACTGCCAACTTATCCCGTAGTTTCCAAAATGGGGTCAGTTTTTTGGAGTTTCCTACTCTAGGGGTGCATCAAATGTGACATGGAAACTTAAACTTTTTCCAGTGAAATCTGCCCTGGCGTTCCTTTCCTTCTGCGCCCTGCCGTGTGCCTGTACAGCAGTTTACGATGACAAATGGGGCATTTCTGTAAACTACAGAATCAGGGTAATAATTATTGAGTTTTGTTTGGCAGTTAACCCTTGCTTTATTCTCGGACTAAAATGATTTAAATGGAAAATCTGCCAAAAAAGTGAAATTTGGAAATTTTGGCTACATTTTTCTTTAATTCTTGTGGAACACCTAAAGGGTTAATAACGTTTGTAAAATCAGTTTTGAATACCTTGAGGGGTGTAGTTTCTAAAATGGGGTCATTTTGGGTGGTTCTATGATGAAAGTCTCACAAAGTGACTTCAGACCTGAACTGGTCCTTAAAAAGTGGGTTTTGGAAATTTTGTGAAAAATGTCAAGATTTGCTTCTAAATTTCTAAGCCTTCCAACGTCCCAAAAAAATAAAATGTAATTTTCAAAATGATCCAAACCTGAAGAAGACACATAGGGAATGTAAAGTAATAACTATTTTTGGAGGTATTACTATGTATTTTAAAAGTAGAGAAATTGACATTTGGAAATTTGGAAATTTTTCTAAATTTTTGGTAAATTTGGTATTTTTTTATAAATAAGAATGAAATATTTTGACTCAAATTTACCACTGTCATGAAGTACAATATGTGACGAGAAAACAATCTCAGAATGGCCCGGATAAGTAAAAGCGTTCTAAAGTTATCACCACATAAAGTGAGACATGTCAGATTTGAAAAATGGGGCTCCGGCATTTGGTCCAAACTGGCTGTCGGTTGAAGGGGTTAAAGGTATTCCGGTTACCATAAATATAACTTATGTTTTTTTCTATTACTACAGTTCAGTAGTAATAAAAGATGTTTTCCTCCACTGCTGCCTATTGCGTGGGCTCATAAATAAGCATGGTATTGACCTTTAATTCAGGCCACCCTAAAAGAAGTACTTAAAACCTCCGCCCCAGGTCTCACTAAGCCACACCCCCAACTCTGTCAGGCCACACCCCCTTTCACTCCACAGCCAACAGAGATTGAAAAAATAAAGGTAAAAATCAACTTCTGTCAGCTGCAGGGATGGGTGGGAGGTTGACTTTCTTTCTGCAACAACACACACAAACATTAAATAAAATAGATTAAATCCACCCATGCGAAGCGTCTTGCTAATCCACGCCCCCGACTCTGTCAGGTCACGCCCCCTCCCACTCCGCAGCCAACGGGAATTGAAAAAATGAAGGTAAAAATAAACTTCTGTTTGCTGCAGGGGTGGGAGGGTGAATTTCTCTCTGCAACGACACACAAAAATTTTAGATGAAATAGACTAATTATAGACTACAACCGTTCGAAGCCTTTTGCTAAGCCACGCCCCGTCTCTGTCAGGCCACGCCCCCTCTCACTCCGCAGCCATTCTGCAACGACACACAGAAACATTAAATGAAATAGATTAAATGCACCTATGCGAAGCACTTTGCTAAGCCACGCCCCGACTCTGTAAGGCCACGCCCCCTCCCACTCCGCAGCCAACAGGGATTGAAAAAATGAAGGGAAAAATAAACTTCTGTCAGCTGCAGGGGTGGGAGGGTGAATTTCTCTCTGCAATGACACACAAAAATCGTAGATGAAATTGACTAATTTTAGACTACGACCATTCAGTACTAATAAAAGATGTTTTTTTCCACTGCTAACCATTGCAGGTCCCCATAAATTACCATGTCATCGACCTGTAATTCATGCCACTCTGACCCCCGCCCCAGATCTCGCGAAACCACGCTCCGACTCTGTCAGGCCACGCCCCCTCCCACTCCGCAGCCAACGGGGATTGAAAAAATGAAGGTAAAAATCAACTTCTGTCAGCTGCAGGGGCGGGAGGGAGGTTGGATTTCTTTCTGCAACAACATACAGAAACATTAAATGAAATAGATTAAATATACCCGTGCAAAGCAATGTTTTCTTCCACTGTTACCCATGTCGTGTCCTCATAAATTACCATGGCATCGACCTGTAATTCTGGCCACCATCAAAAGAAGGACTTAAAACCCTGCCCTAGGTCTTTCAATGTCACGCCCCCGACTCAGTCAGGCCATGACCCCTCCCACTCCGCAGCCAATGGAGATTGAACAATTGAAGGTAAAAATCAACATCTGTCAGCTGCAGGGATGGGAGGGAGGATGACTTTCTCTCTGCAACGACACACAGAAACATTAAATGAAATAGATGAAATATACCCAGGCGAAGCCGGGTCTTTCTGCTAGTACCCTATAAAACATAACTTTTATTATAAATGGATAGTAAAATCCAAAACCATGGATTAGATAATCAAAAATACATAGTGCTGACAAAAATAGGAGCAGAGGAGGGACAGGAGAAAAGAGGGAACTGATCCTGTAAAGACCCTGACATAGGCTATGCCCAGGGGAACACCCTGGTGGTGGGAGGCCCCTGTCCTCGTGCCTAGACCTCACTGTCCCTGGATTTCCCTCACAGAATGGACAAACACACAAAAGACACACATATATACAGCAGTGTAAGTAAACAAACAGTCCCAGGATATAACAAAATCCCGACGTGTTTCCCCGCAATGGGTTCCCCAGGGGACAAATACAAAGGGACACACCAAAATGTGAATATAAACACTCAAAAAGAACCAACAACACACCACATAATGCGTTTAGATCTCATGATAAAAGATATAGCATATCAAAACATACACTTAGATACACTTGGCCACAGTAATGTACAAAAAGATGTGTCGGGAGAGATAGCCCTGTTAGGGAAGTAAATCCATCAAACATAATGTCCACCAAGAGTAAACTGTGAAGCCATAGGTATCAATTCAGACTGATAAATGAGGCAGCCTGATAACTACCACATTAGTCCCAATGTGCCATATAAAGCATGCTAATACGGTATCAAGCTAAACAGATATAGGCACACTAGTAACTTATTTGAGACTGGATATTAAAAAACGTACAAATAATTGCAAAGATGATAGCAGATCGATCCAGCCAGAAATTCAGTCGGTCCATGTGGACCACTTACATGACCCCCGCATTATGGTGTGGTGTGCTGAAAAGGTGATGTCAGCCAGTGTGAAAGCGATGGACAAGCTCTATTTAAGGATATAAGGGGCGGAGCGCACACTTGAATGGTGCGCGCCAAATCAAATAAGGAAAGTTATGTGACCGGACGTACTGTATGTGCGTTCCAATATGCGCTCCAACCACTGGAAGTCACGTGTTTGCGTTCCAACATGCGTTCCATTACCAGGAAGACATGCGGAGCAGTACTCCTGAGATACAGAGAAGTGGTAGTTTAATCAATTATACTATAAAGGTACATTACAGCAACAAAAAAGGGCAATATATACTTCTAAAGAATGCTGCAATTGACCATACTTAATAATGGTACACATAAATAAAGAGTATAGATAGTCGATGAAAATTACATAGTCCTAAATAGAGAGCCCCAAATCTTGCCATCAAACAATAGAGCCAGCCTAGTAAAATAGATGGATAAGATAAAAACGGCCCGAAGAAGATAATATTATGAGCGAGATACAATATAATATGATGCTTCTCACGTCTATAGAATGGTTGGTTTCAAATGTGGAGGGAGACAGACATCGGAAAAAGGGGGTGGCTCAAATAAAGCATGAATATGTCAGTCTCTCATTAAGACCGAAGGGAGACTGGGATTTAAACTGGAAAATCCATTCGGATTCCTTCTGTAAAATCCGCCGGTCCCAGTCTCCCCACCTCATCGGCACAGGTACCAGTTCAAGCGCTGAAAATGTTAGAGCCTTTGGGTCACCGCCATGGAAGTCCGCTACGTGGTCAGCCACCGGCGTACATGCTCGCAGATAGTAGCCATAGCTCTCTATACATTTTACCTATGTAGTCCTTAGGACAGCTACACTGGCATAAATAAATAACACCCCTACTGCGACAGTTGATGAAATCCCTGATCTGGTACACATACCCGGTGGCCGAGCACGTATTGGTCCTTCCATTTCTGACAAATTGGCAGGCCTGACAAAAGCCGCACTTAAAGGGAACCAGTCATCTTCGAAACACCCCCTGAACTAGAGTAAGTGTTGTATAGTGTAAATGATGCTAAATCCGATTATGAAAGTTTTATCTTCATACTCACTTCCATTCCGACCCTGTGCTCCCACAAATCTGCAGTAAAATGCACTCACTGGACTCTTCTTTGAGTCGTCTCCATTATGTGAGTGAGCACTTGAGTCCAGTGAGTGCATTTTTCTGCAGGTTTGTGGGAGCACAGCGTCGGAATGGAAGTGAGTATGAAGATAAAACTTACATAACTGGACTCAACGTCACTTACACTATACACCGCTTCCTCTAGTTCAAGGGGTGCTTTGGAGATGACAGGTTCCCTTTAAATATGCCCAAAGGCTTACGTTCGAGCCAAGTGCCTGGCAAGTCCAAATGTCGATAGTGACTATGCACTAACCTGTCACCCAGACTGCGACCCCTCCTGTAGGTGATACTGGGACATTCGGACAAGGTCTCCCTAAGGTATCCCGAATTCATTCAGAAACCAACAGACCCCCCAAAAAAAAAAATTAAATTAAATAGACAATCACATCTAGGGTCATTCTTGGGCAGGCATTGTGCATTATCATTATAATGTAACCACTCGAGATTCGCTTTGGGTCCAGTTTGCTGAATTTTTTAAACAGTTTGGTTCGGACCTAAATCGATTGGGACTGAACTGAAGTTGCTCCAATTGCCCTGAAAGTTGTTATATAACACCCTCTAGCCTTCTAGGACTTGTTATCTATTTTCGGTTATTTTTTGTGATTTTTTCCCCCCTTCCCCCTCCCCAAGCTCTGGCACGCAATGACGGCATTAGTAATTATGTCTGGGTGGCAATGACATACATAACTTTGGGTAAATGCATATTTGACAGCATTAACATACAGTGTGTTTAAAAACACACAGGACGGCAAGTCTCATGCTTTTTCATATTCCAAAGCTTTAAAAAACAGATGATGTTTAAACACAAGTTGGTATGTGTGCACATGTAGATTGGTGCTACACCTTGAGTACTGATGCAGTAATCATGTATATATGCTCCTTAATTAAATTGAACTCTCCCCCCCAAAATTGACATTGCAGCCGTGTGGAAACTGAATAAACGTAAATGGATAATTAAGGCTTGATGCTCAATTTCACGTTAATACACACAGATAGATTGCTGACACACCTTGGGTATTAATGCAGTAATGACATATACATGCTGCTTAATTAAATTAAACCCCACAAAAAAATAGGTTTTCTTTGAAAATGTGGGGAAAAATGAAAATATTTGCTTGCAGCTAGCTGCTTTTGAGTTCTGCACTGCAGCACCTGAACTTCTGATAGCAGGTACTCGTTTGGTCCAAACTGGTTCGCTCATCATACAAAACATCTATTCTTCAATACTGTCTAATTTATATATTTTTACAATTCCATATGCAGCACAAGCTCCCAAAATGTATTCATCTCTGCTGTATCTTATAGGTCCACCTCAGATGTTGAGCAAATGATGATGTTGGCCAATAAATTGCTACACACATAAATTAGTTTGGCCAACCGTTAAATTTAAAAAAACTTCAGAGAAAAGGATTTTGGGGAAAAAAAAGCAATTTCTGTGTCAACCTGGATTCCTGAGCTGTCCACAAAGTCAGGAATTTGAGGCTGATAATCTTCAAGGGTGTGGTCCATATGGGATCACTCTGGGGGGTTGCCTAAGCTGTTGTTCCGAGGCACTCATGTCAATTAAGTTAATTTATGATGATGTCATCATTTATACACTTGTTATAAATGTCATTGATTGTCATTGTCTTGAAAAAGATCTTGTGACAGGACTGAATATGTTAATGCTATTTATTTATTTTTTTTTACATAGGTCAGCACATCTGTTTTTGCACTTTACAATAAGTCTATGTAGGATCTTTAATCTGGATCATAGCCACTGGCACCCTTACTCTGAAGTTTGAAGCTTAATCTCTGTTGCACAGTCCTGCTTTATTGGCTTTATTGGTAATCAAGTTTTATTGGTTCAAGCCTCAGATAAGACCCCCATCAGACCCTCATTCCTCCTCAGACCTCAAATAAGACCCTCATTTCACCTCAGACCTCAACTCAGATGCCCATCAGACCCCCCCAAGCTCTAACAGACCTCAGATCAGAACCCCATTCCTTCTTACATCTCATATCAGCTCCCCCATTTCTCCTCAGACCTCAGATCAGACTCCCAAGCTCCCGCAGACTTCAGATCAGACGTCCATCAGACCTCTGTATCAGACCTCCATTCCTCTTCAGACCTGAAATTAGACCCCAAGCTCCAAACATAAATGAATGAACTTACCTCTCCTGCTCTGGACAGCACCTACACTCATCGTTGGCTGGTCTTCTGCAGGCCCTTGCTGCACTGTCAGGCCATAGTGTGCACCTACGTACACTTCATCCTGATACTGTACTCAGTCAGGACATGTGCAGTGAGGCACCCAGAAGAAGACCAGGCAGCAGTGAGTACAGCAAGCACTAGCAGCACTTCCCTCATTGCTCCCTGTGCCTTTTGCATGCGGATTGCTTCCCTATTTCTTTCTTTACACTAAAAAAAGGCTGACAAAAAATGAGCACAGATGATAAAAAACTGAGGTACACACTGAACAGAAAAACTAGTGCAGGGCTGTGGAAAAAAAACATGATAAAAAAGACCACACAGAAAGCAAATGGGGGAGGGTGGATTGGGATAGAGGGAAAAGGAAGGGATCAGAGATTTGGAATTGCTGCAAATGTTCAATTAGATCACTGAACAATGCAGCAATTCCAGACACAGTTTTTTTTTTTTAACGTTTTTTTTTTTTTAACGATTGCAGTGGAGCACAGGTGCACCACAGTCCCCGGCAGGCCTGCAAACAGCACAGAGGGCACAGAACCTCCCAGCATGCTGTCACCAACTAGAACGTCAATGTGATTAGAGGATCTCAGTATTCTTTCCGCCCTTCTTGTGCTGTGATTGACTGGTATAGCATGACAGCCAAATGTAGCATTTAGAGGGGATGTCTCATTTCTGGGGTGATTGGTGCTGTCCATTTTACAATGACCAGCCAACCGCAGCAATTGGGGCTACAGAGGGGAGGTACAGTCTGCTCATGCCCTAAGCTAACATGGCTGGCTGTCGAGGTTAGCCACTATGTTAGCCTGGTTACCATGCAATTAGGCATGATGACCATTTATTATTGCACTGTATATGTTTGGCGTGGGTCAGGAAGTCACTTCTACAGTATCGTACATTGCAGTTCATTTACAGCGAGGGTCAGGAAGGAGTTAAAGGGGACCCGTCACATTGAAAATGCAATGCAGTAGGCAGGTTGATTTAATATATCTTGATCTGAATCTCTGTACATTCTAGACTTAGGAGTCCAGTGAACGTTCCTAATCCGTAATGGACAGTTTTTTCTGCATGCACACTCCTACATTGAGGGCTGTCCGTCACTGATTAGGACCACACACTGGACAGAATGGACAGAGATAAACCACAATTATACTGAATCTGTTCCCATGCACATCAGTGAGCTCCGTTCTCCCTGGAATTTTTCATTTTAAGAGGTAATAATGTGTCAATCATTCACCAGATGCCGCTTGACCTACATAAAGTTATACTTTTTAAGATCCGTCAAACCAACATTGACCAAACTGAACCAAAAATATTTCTGCTACCTAATGTGCACAATATGCTGCATTTCCAATCGTGAAATCTGCAGCAGATATCTACATACCTATGACATGCTCCAGATTTAAAATCTGCATTGCATATGAAGTTATGTGTGGATTTCACTGTGAAGTCTTTCTGCAGAGAGATGTGATTTTTTATAAATGTCAGCCACCTTGATGCTACAGTAAATTCTATGGATTCTCCAAACACAAGAAGGCTCAGCTGAAGGCCCCTAGGCCTGGTAGCGTCTGCAACCTCTGCACCCAGTATATCTACACCCCTGTCATGACAGTGTATGCCTCATTGCAACCATGTGAACCTTCTGGTAAATTAAAGTGGTCCTAGATGGTTGTAGATGGTTGGTGACATAATGTCACATAGAAATGTCACTGCAACCCTATTACCTGAATGAAGCCCATGATGCCTTCTGCTGAAGAGGCCATACCATGATAGAGCAGTGTACTTATTTTGTGTTGTCTTGGACATGGCCATGGTGAGCTTAAAGGAGTTCTCCAGGAATTATTTAAAATGGCTGCCAGAAACCTGCTGTAGAATTGGAGCAGGACTGGTTACCTCTACCTGCAGAGTTGCCCTGGGGAGGGGAGGGGGGGTGAAGGGACAGAGCCTCACTACACACTTTGCTATGGGACTTGCATACACCACATATTGGTGAGTTTTCCTATCAGGCTGATTATTCATGATGGCATAACATAGATAGGATCACATGATTACCATCTATTGTAGAGCAATGTAGTGACACCCTGCCCCCTTACCCCCTGGTCAATGATGGTCAGTCCTCCTCACATTCCAGCACATATTGCGGGCAGCTATTTTAAATCATTCCTGGAGACGTTCAAAGAGAATGGAGTAGTCTATTTATTGGGGCCTCAACTAATGTGAGTCCCTCCTCCACAACATACTAGGGGAATTTTACTAACATCCGCACACTGTCTCTTGGTATACTAGGAAGAATTTTCAGTGCGGCATGCACTATGGGGGAGATTTATCATCTCCCTTGCACCTGAAAAGTGGCGTTAAAAAGTAAAAAAAATATGTTTCTTTGACTATGTATGTGACTTTTAAAAAAATTGTTGCATCTCTCAAATTTATGCCACCCTCAACACTTTCCCTAAAGCGAGTGTGGCAAAGAGGGAAGGGGGCATGGCAGCCACCCTGACTAATTTATTTTCATTTATGCCAGTTTTCTGGCGCAAATGAAGCCAGAAATGTATCGCAGCTCTGATCGGTCATAGATTTGTGTTTAGGCGCACCGACTGCTGGAAGATACGCCTAATTTATGATGAGGCCTGCATAAATAAGGCACATCCTTCGGCAGTGCAGAGAATATCAAGACCAGCACAGAAAGAGCCTGTTTTAGGCATAGAAAATGGTCTAAATGTAACAGCAAGGAAGCTGTATTACATTTAGACTGCCACTGGATGCGCCGAAGTTAACTAGAGGCCAGCGCCTCTTCAGAACTTTTGCGGATCCACTGCCAGATATAAGATATATATTAAGATCGGTGTTAAAAAAGCTGGTCTTAATAAATGACCTCCGATGTTTTGCATCTACTTGGACATATGGGTGTGATAACAGATATTTCTATTTCTCTTCACGTGGTGCTTCTATATTTTTACCACCCAACTGTAGGCTAAGGACACAGCATGACAACACGACAGTGTATGCCTCATTGCAACCATGTGAACCTTCTGGTAAATAAAAGTGGTCTTAGATGGTTGATGACATAATGTCACATAGAAATGTCACTGCAACCCTATTACCTGAATGAAGCCCATGGAGCCTTCTTCTTAATTTTCAATTGTGTGTCCAGAACAGGCTCCTGAGCATTGCATTTATGAAGCAAGACGTACAAGGAGACGCTGGCATTAAATGATGTTTGCAAGGTTGTCAGATCAATTCTAAACCTGATGGATCTGTATCCATCTAACAGCTAAAGAACCATTAAATGAAGACACTCAGGATGACACGTATAAGCATTAGTCCCATGTGTCCATCTCTGCATGTTTTCTGGGAGTCACATACTGTACTTTACTTATGCACACGGATAAATAGGATCTTATTTTGCTGCTCCAGATAATGAATATTTATTGAATGTATCGTGATATTTCTTATTTTAACTATACTTTTCCCTGGTGTAATTGAATGATAACTATGAAGGCGCAATTATAATATAAACACCTCTAGATGGCAGTATTGTCAATGGGAATGAATTTGTCAATGTAACATTTTCTTTAAAAATTCTTTTTTAACTGTAGGTTAACTCTTGGTAGTTTGATGAGCTGAAGACAGCAATAAAAGTACAAGATAAAAAAAAGTGTCTTCCTTTTTCTAAATGCTATTTGAATTATAGAAATAATGTGTGTAAGGCTGAACGCATCAATGTTTATGACAAAAATTGGCTTTCTGAATAGCTGGATCATGTCCCATTGTGTCTTGCAGCATCCCTTCTGTTGAATGAGAACAACTTGCTGCTGCCCGATTGGGAAAGCTTATGAGAGGAAATGGATGCTGCCAATAAAAAAGCTTCAGAAAGGGATTTGAATGGCATTCAGGTTTTCCTACACAGTCTACCATAAGGGACTAGGATGGAATCATGCTGTTAAAACTACAGAAAAATATACTATGGCTATGCATTACTTGGCAAAGGAAATCTCAGTTACATTTACCCAACTATACTATATTGTATAATAGGTGGATGTGTTTTGTGAAATGTGTTTATTAGAAAAAAGTGCATAATATGTGTTCTTGCATGGTGACTCATATTTCCCATCATCTTTTTTAGCTAAGCCTCTTTAGAATTGTCATGATACCCACTATTATGTTTAACAGCTTTTTATGCTGTTTCATGAATGTGCTGCTCAAAAGAATGCTATCATTTCAACAAGATTGCTACTCTCAGACATAACTAATTGACAAGTATCTGAAGATGTCCAGGTTAGGATGCTGGACCATAGTCCTTTTCTTTAATATGTGCCACAGAAAAGTCATTTACTTAGGAATACAAGAAATAGGCTATGAGTATGATCACTCTTTAATCTAGACAAGTATCTGCAGAGGTCTGATTCAAATGAATCAGTCAAAAATTAGATTTTTGTCCGAATTACTTCTATCCATATCAGAAAGTGCTCCAATTGGCCTGAAAACTGGTATGTGAGACTCTGAGGTCACCTAGGACTCATATTTTTCTTTCTTGTCTTTGTCTCCTAATTTTTTTTTCAATTTTTTTCTCTCTCTTCCTTCTGTGAGATGGGTAAAAATGTTTAAAAACACACTGAACTGTTGTTTTTTTATGCTTTTTTAAAACGTAAAAACATTCTATAAATTGTCCCTTATAAGGGGCAGATGTCTGCTGGTTTTTATACACACAGTAGTGTCTGAAAAGCAATGGCTTGTTCTGAACAAGTGCCTAAAAATTGTCAATCTTTTGGGAACAGTGGCAGCAGCGCAGTGTAGAAACTCATGAGCATGTCAAGAGATTTGCAGCCATTTAGTATTGGTAATAGCGGAAGCAGCAGCTGCAGTACAGTATGAAACTCAATGAACAGGCAGACAGCGGCAATTGCATCAGTAGGTCAGCAATAAATAGCAACTATCAGCAATGGCAGATCTATTCTTTGTCAACAGCCAGAGATATGTGGAAAACCTCACAAATCCATGTTCCTAATTGATTTTGACAGAGGTAGTGTTTCGAACATTTGTGCAGAACACTCTGAAAACCTTCTCTGAGATTACACTAAAGGCTGGACAAAACAGTACAGCGATAGCAAAGTGGGCTAGTTCAAGACACTGGCCAGAAATAATAATGGCTGAATCTAATGGGAATTGGAATCTGTTGAATTTAATTTTTGTGAAGGCGTGAAGCTGCAACACAGTACTCTTTTCTGCTGTAATATGTTTTGATGAAGGTGCGGAACTTCAGTTATCACAGCTAACTGGTATGGCAGCAATTGCACAGCCAGCAACTTGGTCAGGTTGGATTTAAGCTTACAAACAAGATAATTTCTGGTTGCAAATATTTTTTTCATAGTCACACATTTCATTATGGATGTCTCATGATAAAGCAGAGAACAAGGAAGAGGAGGAGGAGTCTAAGCAGGAGAAGCTGATGATGATAACAAGGACACTGTATTCTGATTAGCAGTGCTGGCTATTTTTTCTACACTATTTTCCTACAGAATCTGGTGACGCCATCTTGTGTGCCGCAATTGAGTTCAAGAGCCTTAGTACCTAGAACTGCCACAGCATGTTTTAATCCTGCAGATCTTGCATACGGCAGTGGCTTTGTGTGCTGGCCCTACGGAGAAAAACACTGTGCTTTCCCTCTTTGATAAAACATTGACTATCTATTAATTTGATCTAACTAAATATATTCCTAAACTATCCCTTCAACACTTTAATGTGGCTTTGCCGTCTGTAATTGCCGTCTGCCAGGACACATGGTACACATATCCTCTCACAGTAGGCTGAGCTCAGAATGGTGTTTGTGCTTTACACACAGCACAGACCCTGAAGGACCTGCCAATATACGGCCTCCTGATGGCTGACTGTCTGGCAGCCAATCAGGGTGGATGTGGCCAAGCCCTCCTCCCTTTCTGGGTCATGTGATCCTCAATCTTCATCCTCCCTGAGCTATTTCCCTTGCATTTTAACCTTAAAATAGAAGGCACAGTTTTGCCCGATTCGTCTGAAGCAAATCGTCAAGACTTTGGATTTGTTTGGCAAAATTCTTATAAAATTCTTCAGAAATTTAATTTGTTTAGAATCGATTCACTTATCTCTAGTTGGCACTACGACCTTGTGCCGTGGCTTTGATTCTTGACCAGGAGCACATTTGTATAGAGATTCAATGTGTTTCCTGAGTTTGATTTTTCTCTTGGCAATATGCTAACTTCTCATAATTCAAAGCAATATTACGTTGTGTGACTTATCAAAGAGTAAGTGGAAGCTACAGTACTCTCTGTTATGTGAAAATTAATTCTCTGTTTAAGGTGTTTTCCCATTAATATAATTATGACCCATTCTCATGGAGCTCATAAAAATAATGGTCATTTAAATTTATTTTAGAAAATGAACCATTATCATTTAATTTTATTACATGTGCCTTATGTATTCCAGATATATATATATATATATATATATATATATAAAATTCTGTAATATCCACCCACGGCACTACTGTTGGTGGTCACACATGTGCAGTACACCTCTCCCTGTTGTCTGTCTTGTGTGATTGTCATCTTCTGCAAGCACAGAAGCAGTAGTTCCTCTCCAGAGGACGAAAGGTTTCAAGGAATTGTGGGAGAGCAGAGCAGCATCACGTCAGTATTTCAGAGATTTGGAATGAAAGTTGGGGATTGCCGGGATAATACTGAAACAGACAAAAAGTAGGTATTTTTACTGGTAAATGTGTCAGTGTGTGTCTTGGTGTGTGAAGCATGTGGGGTAGTAGCAAAGTGCCGATTTCTGAAAACTTCTAAGCCCTATGAGGGAGATTTATCATTTAATTTGTGCCAGAAAAGTGGCCTTAAAAAAACCCAAAACAAAACAAAAAACAAAACACAAGCTGTGTGTTTGTGACTTTAACTGTAAGTTTTTTTTAATTTGCTAGTGCCTCTTTTTACTCCACCCTGGCCACTTTTCCAAAACGAGGCATGGCAACGGTAGGAAAGGGGCGTGGAAAACAGCAAAAACAAATGTATCTTTACTTATGCCAGTTTTCTGGTGCAAATAACGCCAGAAGTCTACGGCATCTCTGAGCTGATATATATTTCTGTTTAGCAACATGGACCGCAGGAGAATGTGTTTAATTTATGGGGTTATCAAGACCAATGCAGAAAGTACTGGCACTTGATAAATCTCCCTTTATGTACTATAGAAAATAGAGAAAGTGCAGGGCCGCTCCCTCAGTGTTGCACAACCTTGACTGGTATAAGAGCCATGTTATCAGATTTATTCACTTGGGATTGTGCCACTAAAATAAATGTACCCTGCCCAACAGATGTTGCTGTTATATCCTTGTAATAGACATGTGGGACGCAAAAGCATCATTGGTAAGAACAAGGGGTGTAGTTAGTCCCTCTCTCTATGGTCTTCTAGGACTCATATTAGGAGACCTTACGGTACATATTCTCATTTTCAGGGTAATTGGAGCATAATTAACTTGGGTAGAATCAATTCAGACTCAATGTGAATTTTTGGCAAATTGGATAAATAATGAACAATGCAGATGAGTTGAAGGCTGCTATGAAAGCAACCTGGGCTTCCATAACATCTCAGCAGTGGCACAGGCTGATCACCTCCATGCCACGCTGCACTGATATAGAAATTCATGCAAAAAGAGCCTGACCAAGCATCGAGTGCATATACTGTACATACTTTTCCATTTTGAATTGAATCACAGAAATAAATTAACTTTACTATAATATTCTAATTTATTGAGATGCACTAGTACACAGTTATAAGACCAGATGCTCCAGAATTACTGTTACATGGGGAATGTAATTACTGTAGTTGCTAAAATGAATGTCAGGAGCAGTAACAGGTCCTCTTTAGTAGAAGAAATTCATCATGTAATAATTATGCAATATTGGTTTTAAAACTTGAAGTGTAATAGATTACATAGAATACATACATAAAAATCTACATAAAAATGAGGCATAAGGCATAAGTTGAAAAGTGACAACCCACACCTCCCACCTGCCGTGTGGCATTTACAATGTTGGTGTTTTCTTACTTAGGTAAAAGAACTCAGGCATGAGGACCCAGGAATAACTTCTGCAAGGCTGTCCAACTATACACCAGTTACACTATTCAATTCATATAACAAATGTCTTGCAATTAATTTTGAAATATTAGTTAGATTTTCTTACATTGCATACATTGCCTGGTAAAAAAAAGCTTAAAGGGGTTATCCAAAAATATATATTTATGACTTATTTTCAGGATAGGTCATCAGTATCAGATCTGCGGGGTGCAACAATCAGGACCCCACCGATCAGCTGTTAGAAGAAGCCTGGACATCCCTGTGCATCAGTCACATGGTCTAGTTGCAACTCAGCCCATTCAAGTCAATGGAGCTGAGCTGCAATACCAAGCACTGCCACTATACAATGTAAGACACTGTCCTTGGAAAGCTGTCGTGAACCTGCATCGGTCACCAGAGCTCTAGTGAGCGCAGCTGCTCCCTGAAACAGCTGATCATTGGGGGTGCCAGGACTCTGACCCCCTGCTGATGTGATAATGATGACCTATCCTGAGAATGTCATCAATTCATCATTATCATTTCCAGGATAACCATGTTAAGCATCCAATAAGTAAAGTTTTTGGCTTTTAGGCAAAATATGCACAATTAAAATATATTTTATGATAAATAATCACTTATTTCTTTTCCAGCAAGCTTGTTTTTTCAATTACATTTCATTACAGTTTTTTATAATCTCCTTGGGAATTACTGCCATGCAATTTTTTAAATACTTATAATGCATTAACCTACTACTGTATGCTAATACATTATGCTCTGTGTCTCTATGGCACAGGTTGTAGTTAAGACAACACTAGTGTGCCCTAAAAATAGGATTACTGAACTAACATTCCTGGGGTCCTTTCTAGGTCCGCAACGGCTGACTGCATAGGGCTTACCCTTCCTTCAATCAGATCACTGGGTCCTAATCAAAAGGAAAAATCCCCTTTGACTATGCTGTGGTTACACTGTGGCAATCAACAGGCTAACAGGTGGAATTGGAGCTGTCTCCAATCCTAGCTGTAGAGCAAAGGTTGCTCTAAGGACCAAAGCTGTTAGTTACAATTCATTTGTAGAGCAGTAGCACCCACAGATGCGCTCAATGCCCTCTAAACCCTTAAAGGGTTTGTCCTGCCATTTATATTGATGACGTGTCGTCAGGATAGGTCATCAATATCTAATCGGCGGGGGTCTGACACCGGGCATCCAAGCCATTCAGATGTTTGAAGAGGAGGTGGTGCTACATGCGAGCACCGCTTCCTCTTCATGACACTATATCTCATCTCTTGGAGCAATGTAATTCAAGTGAATAGAGTACTTGTTATTACACTGCACAGATGTAACTGCGAGGCAACAGGCAGTGTAATGAAGAAGAAGCAGCACTCGCCTGGAGCACCACCTGTTTACACAGTTTATCAGCGGTAGTGATGATAGATCATCAATATAAATGGTAGCACAACCGCTTTATGTGGTTAAACACACCTATATTACAACAGTAACTTTAGGAATATCAAATTGTTACCATACTATGGACTCATGAACATGACAGAGATGTGTGTCCCCTATGTCTACTAGGGGAGAACATTTTCATATTATGGCGTCCAATGGTGAATGCCATGTTTTTTCTTTTGTCCGACTCAATGAAATGAAATCTCTGAAGGCATATAGCAGGTATCAGCAACCTCTAGCACTCCAGCTGTTCTACAACTCCCAGGACCCTCCTTTCACTTCTAGGGAGTTACTAGCTAAGTAAGTGTGCATGCTGGGAGTTATAGTTTCACAGCAGCTGCAGTGCCAAAGTTTGCTAATCCCTGGCATACAGAGCAAATGTACCAAGAGATGTCACAAAGAAACAGTTAATGAATTTTATTAATATGATTCTGGTTAGGATGACAAATGTTTCAAATAAACAGGATTCAAAACAGTTTGTGCAGAAAGATGTCAGACAGGAATGCTGCCATTTTAACAGCAAGGTGGATGTAGGCCAGAACAGTTGGTGAATCGGCTATTGGGCATTGCAAGTGAGAATTCAGATTTTTTTTAACACTTCACGCAGTTGTAAATGGCTAGAGTCGGAGTGCCTTCTATTTGTAATCTCTTTCTTTTTTATTTAGAAATATCTTTTCACTTTCAGAATGTACCAGCAAGGGAAATGAAGAAGCCGTTAATCTATAACAGGTGTAATCAGATTCATAAATACATGCATTGCGGTAGGTAATAGAAATAGATTGATCTGTACTCTAGAGGTCAACTGACAGAAAGTGAAAATGTCTTGTGACCCACAGGTGCATTAAGACTCCTCAGCACTGTAGAGCTGTCAGTGGCTCTTATCCTTGAGAGTTATGATCTGATTTTTGATGAAATAATATAAAGTAAAAGTACTCATACAACCTTCTAAAGATTAAAGCAATTATGTGGATAGCAAAGAAATACTGATATAGACACCAGACTACAGTGATTTAAATACTAACCAGGGGAAAGAAATGACCAATAAAACCATTGTGTAGCTGTTGTGATGACCTTTTTCTGCCCAATTGGCTCATGGGAATAAGTGCTGATGAATATATGACATTATTATGCAGTGCCACAAGCATTGTGTTAACCAAACTGAAAAAAATCTTTGCATGATAATGGTCATTATCAGTGTGACTCCAAGGACTTGTCCACACTGTGGGCCTCATTTATCATAGATTGGTGTCATACTCTATGCACGGCCGGATCCTACACCTAACTAATGACGATATGTATGCCTCGTCATAAATTAGGCACAGCACTGGCAGTCCCGGGCACCTAAACTGGTATTTACTAGTGATGATTGAGCACCCCGATGTTTGGGTGCTTGGATGCTCTGGCCGAACACTAGGTGGTGCTCGAGTGCTCGGCTGAGCACCCGAGCACAATGGAAGTCAATGGGAGAAGACCAAGCACCCCCTGCTCGGATGAGGGGAGGGTGTCTGGTCCATAGGAAAACGTCAGAAAAAGGTGGAAACACCACAGAAATGGTTACAGAACAGCATGGGGAGGATGTCTGGATGCATCTTGGACACCGAAGTCGCTGCTATGAACGATGATGGCCAACTATGACGCCACTTTTACGGAATGACAAAAATACCCCCCAAAAAACCCAAGATAACATCGATTTTACAGGAAATATTGTTAGGAAACATTTAGTTGTAAGTCTGCCAAAAATTACACGGATGAGGCACTCCCATACAACTGGTCTATCATATGAAGGAGGGCCTCATTCACATTGTGGTATAATTGTGGGACTCAGCCACTCATAAAGCCTATGCACTAAGGGAAAGGGCTGCCAAAAATTACAAGTATCAGGCACTCCAATACACCCTTTATTACACATAAAGTAGGGCATCAGACACACCCGTGAAAAATTATCATTGATGGCCTGCTGCTGACACTCAAAAACAATAGGGTTGACAATTTGCTGCTGCGCAGATAGTCCAAAAAATGTAAGAGTGACACTCTGCTGCCGAGCTGGCCATCCAAAAAATGTAATGGACACATGCTGCTGCCACCGCACCGCTCAGAGTCGCTGATGACCGTTTCTTCTTTCGCTATGATATTCTTGATGTGACATTCTGCAGAAGAGCAGACCGATAAAAGTATTTAAGTCTGACACGCTAATGCCAAGCTGACCGTCGAAAACATTATATTGTTGATGTGACATTCTGCAGAAGAGCAGACCATTAAAAACATTTAAGTGTGACACGCTAATGCCAAGCTGACCGTCAAAAACATTATATTCTTGATGTGACATTCTGCAGAAGAGCAGACCGATAAAAATATTTAAGTGTGACACGCTAAGGCCAAGCTGACCGTCGAATACATTATATTCTTGATGTGACATTCTGCAGAAGAGCAGACCGATAAAAATATTTACGTGTGACACGCTAATGCCAAGCTGATCGTCAAATACATTATATTCTTGATGTGACATTGTGAAGAAGAGCAGACTGTTAAAAACATTTAAGTGTGACACGCTAATGCCAAGCTGACATTATGGTTGAGTTCCTGCTGATGAGCTGACAGGCCCAAAAATTTGTTGCAGGCCCAGCTGCTGAGCTGAGTGGCTAACAAATTCGGGTGCAGGCCCAGCGGGTGGACTTTGAGGGCAGCCTAATAAGCTGTTTCATATGATGGAGGAAGAGGAGGAAAAGGACGAGAAGAGGAAGGGGTGCATGATACTACAGTGTATTCAATACACCCTAAAAGCCAGATTTAAGTTTCCTTCATGTTAAGCCTATTTCCTCTGATGGAGTACAGAAGTCAGGGGCAATCCAGGCCTTGTTCATTTTGATAAGCGTCAACCTGTCAGCATTGTCAGTTGACAGGCAGATGCGCTTATCAGCAATTATGCCCCCAGCGGCACAAAATACCCGCTCAGACAAAACGCTGGCGGCAGGGCAGGCCAGCATCTCCAAGGCGTAGAGCGCCAGTTCGTGCCACGTGTCCAGCTTAGACACCCAATAATTATAGAGGCACAGAGGGATTGCTGAGGGCGTTGACACGGTCAGCTACGTACTCCTTTACCATCTTCCAAAACTTTTCCCTCCTTGTCACACTAGGCCGCTCTTCAGGGTGAGGGTGCTGGCGGTGTGTCATAAAACTGTCCCAGGCCTTGGAGAGTGTCGCCTTGCCTTTGTTGGAACTTCTGTGTGTTCCCTTCAGTGTGTTCCCTTCATCTCGCCTCCTCGGGTGGCCAAGGAACTACGTACTCTGCTGCCAGCGTTGTCAGATGGAAATTTGTGGAGCAATTTTTCGACAAGGGCCTTCTGGTATTGCAACATTTTACTTGTCCTCTCCACCACAGGAATGAGAGATGGGAAGTTCTCTTTGTAGCGGGGTCGAGAAGGGTGAACAACCAGTAATCCATGTTGCCTAATATGCGTATAACGCGCGGGTCACGGGAAAGGCAGCCTAGAAAGAAGTCAGCCATGTGTGCCAGAGTCCCAACAGACAAGGCTTCACTCTCCCCACCAGGAGCATGACTCTCAATATCCTCCTCATCCTCTTCCTCCTCTTCAGCCCATCCACACTGAAGAGATGGTGTAAACGTGGTATGGCTAACCTGTGTAGCGGTGGCAACCGCCTCCTCCTCCAATTGGCGCAGAGAAGACGAATCGATGGTGCTCTGGCTATCACCCTGTGTAGGGTCTTCCCCCATTTCCACCTCTTCCACATGCAGAGCATCGGCCTTTATTGTGAGCAGTGAGTATTTTAGTAGACACAGAAGTGGGTTGGTTACGCTGATAATGGCATTATCGCCGCTCACCATCTGTGTAGATTCATCAAAGTTGCTAACACCTCACAGAGGTCAGACATCAATGCCCACTCATCGCTTGTGAAGAGCGGAAGCTGACTAGAAAGGCGTCGACCGTGGTGCAGCTGGTATTCTACTACTCCTCTCTGCTACTCACAAAGCCTGCTCAACATGTGTAAGCTGGAATTCCATTGCGTGCTCAGGTCGCACAGCAGTCGGTGATCCGGCAACCGCAAGCGCTTCTGCAGGGTTGCCAGGCCTGCTGAAGCTGTCGGTGACTTGCGGAAATGGGCACACAGGCGACGCACCTTCACCAGTAGCTGAGACAAATTGGGGTGGGTTTTCAGAAACCGCTGAACCACTAAGTTGAATACATGGGCCAGGCATGGTATGTGTGGGAGGTTGGCCAGCTCCAAAGCCACTACCAAGTTGCGGCCGTTATCGGATACAACCATGCCTGTCTGTAGGTTGACTGGCGAGAGCCACAGCTCAGCCTGTTACCTTATGCCATGCCACAGCTCTGCGGCGGTGTGCTGTTTGTCACCCAGGCAAATAAGCTTCAGCACAGCCTGTTGCCGCTTACCGACTGCTGTGCTACACTGCTTCCAGTTACTGACAGAAGTCTGAGTGGTGATGCAAGATGGCAATTCTGCATGGAAAGAAGTGGAGGAGGAGGAGGAAGAGGATGGAAATAGGGCCCGCAATCCTCGGCGTGGGTAGCACCTGGGCCATCCCAGGGTACGACTAGCTCCCAGCCTCCACAACGTTCACCCAGTGTGCCATCAGGGAAATGTAGCGTCCCTGGCCACAAGCGCTTGTCCATGTATCAGTTGTTAAGTGGACCTTGCCAGTAACTGCGTTGGTCAGGGCCCGGGTTATGTTTCTGGACACATGCTGGCATAAGCCAGGGATGGCACACTGGGAAAAATAGTGGTGGCTGGGGACTGCGGAATGAGGGACAACCGCCGCCATCCAGCTGCGAGAGGCCTCAGTGTCCACCAGCCTAAACGGCAACATTTCCAGGGCCAGCAACTTGGAAAGTTGCGCGTTTAGAGCTATGGTCTGTGAGTGGGTGGCAGGGTATTTGCGCTTGCTTTCAAATGCCGGCGGTAAGGACATTTGAACACTGCACTGGGACATTGAAGTGGACGTGCTGGCTGATGTTTCCTGCGAAGGTCCAGGTGCAGGGCGGGAGGCATTTGGGCCTGTGTCTTGAACAGCAGGTAACAGAGGGGAAGAGGAGGCAGTGGTGTGACCTGCAGACACAGATCGTGGACCCAGGCGTTCAGCCCACCTTTTAGGGTGCTTTGCTGACATGTGTCGGATCATGCTGGTGGTGGTCAGGTTGCTGGTGTTTACGCCCCTGCTCATCTTGGTACGGCACAGGTTACAAATTACAATCCGTTTATCGTCAGGACTTTCCTCAAAAAACCGCCAGACTGCGGATCACCTAACCCTTTGTAAGGGAGCTGGCCGCAACTGGCTGCTCCGGGGAACAGTTGCGGGCCTGGTTGGCGTGGCCTGCCTTCTCCCTTTTTCCACCCCACAGCCTCTTCCAGCCTGTTGCGCTACTGCGGATCCCTCCCCCTCTGTACTGCTGTCCTTGCTCCGCTTGCCACCTTCCCAGGTTGGGTCAGCTATTTCGTTGTCCACCACCTCCTCTTCCACATCCTCACTCTGCTCCTCCTCCTGACATGGTGAACTAACAAGAACCTGACTTAACTGCATCTCATCCTCATCCACAACCTCTTGAGACACTAATTGCCCTTGACTTATTGGCAACTGTGTCTCATCATCATCATCCACCTCGGGAGAAAATACTTGTCATTCCCCACCGTCATCGTCTTCAGACTGTGTTTGCTCAATAGGTTGGGAATCAGGGCACAATATCTCCTCATGTCCCACTTCAAGCGGCCTTGGCGAGAGGCCCATGCCAAGGGACGGTGATGAAAAAAGCTCCTCGGAATATCCCAATGTGGGATCTCTTCTTTGCCCAGACTCTGAATGGTGGGAGGAAGGAGGATCAGGATGAGGATGCGGTTGCCCAGACTCTTGCCTACTAAGACTGGACTTTGTGGAAGAGGGGGTGGTGCTGAACCGACTGGAAGCATTATCACCTGAAATCCAACCAACTACCTGCTTGCACTGCTGTGGCGACAAGAGTTGTGGCTTGCGCCGCCTTGCAAACTGTGACATGAAGCTAGGAGTTTTGAATGACTATGTTTCTTGGGTTCTGCCAGCAGACACAGTTTCACCGTGCCTAGAGCCATGGCCTCTGCGTTCACCATGAGCAGCACGCCCACTTCCCAGTCCCTTAGTGCTTGCCTTGCGCATATTGTATAGTATATATGCAACTTGGTCACAACTACAGTACTGCAGATTTTTATTAATTGTATGATCAGAAAAATTTAAACGAATGTCCAATATTCTGAATGCGGTAACGTTATAGACCAGCAGCTGATGAGGAACTGCGGCCTAAATGAATGGTATTAAATATGGATGTCAGCTACAGAGACTTTTGAACGGTTGTAATATGCTGTGCACCTAGCGTTACTGGCAGAGCACACCTGTTTTTTTTTTGCCAAACAAAAACATAAAAAAGACGTATTTCACAATGGACTTTGGTCTTTTTGCAACAGCGACAATCTTTCTACCTACCCAAATCCTATCCCTATTGTTTAATTCCCTTCTTGGGAAAATTGAACTGCAGCAGCAAATGAGGAACTGTGGTCTAAATTAACGGTATTAAATATGGATGTCAGCTACAGAGACTTTTAAACGGTTGTAATACGCTGTGCACCTAGCGTTACTGGCAGAGCACACCTAGGTTTTTTTTTCCACCCAAAAAAATAAAAAAAGACGTATTTCACAATGGACTTTGGGCTTTTTGGAAAAGCAACAATCTTTCTAACTACCAAAATACTATCCCTATTGTTTAATTCCTTCCTAGGGAAAGTTGAACTGCAGCAGCAAATGAGGAACTGCTGTCTAAATGAACGCTATTAAATACGGATGTCAGCTACAGAGAGTTTTGAACGGTTGTAATACGCTGTGCACCTAGCGTTACTGGCAGAGCACACCTGTTTTTATTTTTGACACCCAAAAAAATAAAAAAAAGACGTATTTCATAATGGACTTTGGTCTTTTTGGAACAGCGACAATCTTTCTACCTACCCAGATACTACCCCTATTGTTTAATTCCCTCCTAAGGAAAATTGAACTGCAGCAGCAAATGAGGAACTGCGGCCTAAATGAACAGTATTAAATTCGGATGTCAGCTACAGAGACTTTTAAACGGTTGTAATACGCTGTGCACCAAGCGTTACTAGCAGAGCACACCTGGGTTTCTTCTGCCACCCAAAAATATAAAAAAAAGACGTATTTCACAATAGACTTTGGTCTTTTTGGAACAGCGACAATCTTTCTACCTACCCAAATACTATCCCTATTGTTTAATTTCCTCCTAGGGAAAATTGAACTGCAGCAGCAAATGAGGAACTGCGGCCTAAATGAACGGTAATAAATATGGATGTCAGCTACAGAGACTTTTGAACAGTTGTAATACGCTGTGCACCTAGCGTTACTGGCAGAGCACACCTGGGTTTTTTTGCCACCCAAAAAAATAAAAAAAGACTTATTTCAAATGGACTTTGGTCTTTTTGGAACAGCGACAATCTTTCTACCTACCCAAATACTATCCCTATTGTTTAATTCCCTCCTATGGAAAATTGAACTGCTGCAGCAAATGAGGAACTACGGCCTAAACGAACGGTTTAAATACGGATGTTCAGCTACAGAGACTTTTGAACGGTTGTAATATCTCTGCTGCACCTAGCTAGTTTAACTGGCAGAGCTCCACCTGGGGTTTTTTTGCCCACCCCAAAAAAATTAACAAAAGACGTGTCTTCACACTGGTCTTTTTTGAACAGGCAACAATCGTTTTCTCTACCTACCAACATCCTCCTACTCCCTATTGTTCTTAATTCCCTCCTTGGGAAAATTGAACCTTGCAGCAGCAAAGGTCTGAGGAAATTTTGTCTGGCCTTAAATTGGATGGTATTATTTAATACGGATTGGTCAGCTAACAGAGACTTTTGAACGG